>CADDXX010000811.1:115667-130610 GCA_902810485.1 Alauda arvensis
GGGGRAAAAAAATYCAAAAYSCAAACAACACCCCTAAATCCAAAATCCATCTCTCGTCACGAACAGATTTTGTTCTATAACGAGATRACTTTCTGAGATAAGTGAGAGCATCCCTGGGGAGGTTAATTTTAAAAGGTGTTCTCCCACCTGTATTTGATTAGTGGGCATTTTATGGAGTTCACACAGAGCCTGACTGCACAGAGATCATGGAGGTATTTCTACATCAGGTGTCAGAAAAACATCTACAAGTTCCCTGTCATCATCTGTTTACAGTTGTCAAAGCACTCTCCTTTTGCAGTGAATTATTAGTGGCAACACCAAACTCTTCAAAACAGCAGGGGCAATAAAATATACTYTTTTCTCCTCAGAAAAAGTGTGAAATCTTCTGTACTTTGGCACAATAAGCACAGGAAGCACATTTCATTGCCAAAGAAATCTAGATATTAATGGAATAATGGAACTGGAAATGGAATGCTAATGGAAAGCCATTGTTAGTGCCAGTTTGAGGTAATTGAACTCTGTTGTGGCACCATTTAACAACCCTGTGACTGAATAATGCAAAACAATGACAYGGATCTAAACCTGGATTGACTGACAACACTCATTTGCACAGGAGAATGGAATAAAAACAATTACCTTGTGCATAATGCTGAACCTGCAATTTAGAAACACACACACACACACGGTTGGAAAATTACATCTACATAGAAAAGCCTGATTTAGAGAATCTATAACATTTAGTTTAGCTGCAATAACTCACTATTACACAACAATTTRAGACATTCAGTTAAGTGCAGTCAAGGGCATAAATACAAAATTGAAAACACCAGGACAGGATGAAGTTTTACAGGAAAATAAGGACACAAGGAATCCCAAAAGATCATAAAAGACATGTGAGATGTATTGGTTTGCCATCTACTTCTAATAGGTTTTTGACAGGAAAAATAAATTTACTAAAGTCAAAATAGTTCCCATCCACCTGTTCTTCCTCTCCTTACTGAATACTACTGAATGCATGAGATTACACCAAATAAAGAACATGGGGGGTTTTGGAGGGGGAGAAGAAAAACACTCAAACCCCCACATTTGCTGGCTAATGGAATAAAAATTGCTATTCCACCTGCATGGGCCTAGCCACGTGCCATTTGGAGATCAGGTATGGCATGTGTGCTACTTCAGCATCTTCTGTTTCTGGCATCTCTCACCCACATGATCTATCAAATAATGAAAACATTGCAAATTAAAGAATTTTAACATTTCATTAGATTGGAATCTCATTAAAAGTTCATTGCTTCTCCCCCTGTCCCTGAAGAGACAGAATTAAGTTAAACTGGTGGGAACAAATTCTCACCAGTGTAAGAAGTATTACTAGAGTTCAATAAAAAACAATGTTTAATCCACATACAACAATCTGAGGAATACACATCATTACACCTGCTGCCACTTCTGGTCCACAAAATGGGAATATCCACTTTGTGCTCCTGAGCTAATGGAAGTGGGGAGGMCTTTGGAGCATTTCTACCCTTATTACTTAATAGACTTCCCACATATCCATTCCAGGTAAGAACATTTCAGATCTAAACTCCTCTCTGGGATTATGTATTTCTTCATTACATCTCTAAAGCCCTCCTGTGCTATCATTCTGCTAATGTTAATGCACAATGAACATTCAGCTCCGTGTCTTTTTGCCAAATGCCCTCTCCCTCCTCTTTCCAATAACTCATTAAAGCCACCTCTTCCAGGAATCATTCCCACTTTGTTTTTTGCTAATCATTAATCTCTTCGTGCTTTTCACTGCTTTAAATCTTGTTCAAATCCCCATTCCCTCCCTATCATTAGGTGGAGCTGACTGCTTCTTGCAGCTTTGATTAAGGATAAAATGCAAATCCCTCACCACGTGGAAACCCTCGTTTAAACAACCAAGAGGGGGAAAAAAGAGGGTTTTTTTTTTTCCCTATAACTTGCAAATATTTCGTTAGAGGAGTTCAGGTAGCCAGGACCTAAACATGGCTTCACAGGTGAAATATTTCTGATAGAAGATTTATTATCTATCAAACTGTGAATGACTGAGCATTGCAAACTCTTCAAGGATCCCTTAGAAGAGCCTTGACTGGAGCAATAATTTTGTTTATTTCCTTGTTGCAGAGTTTTCCATATGTATCCCTGTAATTGCAATCAAAATCTTGTTACAACTCAAAATTTTGGCACAAACCAAACAGTACAGTTTTTGTGTATAGAGCTTAAAAGTTAATTTTAGCCCCATTAATATTTATACTGCCTAAATAAAATTCATCATCTTTTATTTGTGGTTCAAGTGCAATTGCAATCTTCTGTAGTTTTTTGTGGAGGTAAATCTGAAAGAAYCCCATTGGACACCAAAATTTGGATCTGTTTTGCTCAAACGTGAACCTCTGATATCTAGGACACATATTCCCAACTGTATATGAGAGCTACRGAAACCAGAATGAACTGGAAGGAAAAAGTATTTGAATAAAAGGTTGAATAATCTGGGCATGTCTGAGCCTCACTGATGGAGAAGAGGCAGGAAAAATGGGAAGGATTACACTAATACAGCTCAAATTCCATGACTGTAAAATGACAAACACCACTGATTTCTAACCCAGACTAGGAATCCATGTCACCCCTTCCCACTGAAACCCAGAGTTATTTCTTCCACAGTGTTGCTGCTTCCTTCCTGCTGCTTTCATTTGAATAATCTTGTTCACCTGCAGCCCTCTCCYCTTCCTGTTTTAATCTCCTCCAACCAGGGAATTATCCCTCTTTCCACCTCTGGTGATATAATCACCYTGAAGTTCAACAACAAGATTAGTGTTTGCATATTTGATGGGGTTTATGCATTTTTGGTCAAAATGCTGGGGTTTTTTATCACACTTCAGTCTCTTCTATAGGAAAATCTTCAGTTCTAATGGCAATGCATTGCAAACTCTCCCCATACCTCAGGTATATCCAACAATAATTACTAAATTGCTGTCAGTGTTACAAAGATAGCATGTTGTTGAAAACAGCTTCATAATTTACAAGTTTTCACTTTAGAAACTCCTTAAGCTTCTCTTAACATTTTATACCATATAGAAAACATTTACCCTAACACATTTAGTGGATTTTTCATTCTAAAATTTCTTACTTTATATTTTCCCACAGGCAATCAGGAACCTATGGATTTAGTGATGTCTCCAGGCTGTCAGAACCGAACTGAAATTACAGCTGTGTTTCTTACAGTGCTTTGGGTTCTCTTCTCTCTTTTGTCTGCTTTTGTGCCACTTAAATATTATGAATATTCCGTTCTTTTTAGCAGCCTGTTAAGAAAGAGAAGACTCCTGTGACCCCAGAACCTGTGGTATTCCATTGGTGACCCCATCTTTACCAAATTCTTCAAATGCTGAATATTGCAAAGCTTAAGTATTAACATGGCAAAGTTTGGAAGCCTCTTTTGCAGCTGGAGCTCCTTTAGTGGCTTTGTAGAGGAATAATTCCTTGATTCCATGATTCCTTGGAGATCTGCCCTCACTGATCCCTCAGGCTGCTCCTCAGCTACCCCTGAGCTCAATGGAGGGGCCCAGGAACCTCCCAAGTGTGGTTTGGTTTGTGCCAAATAGCTCCAGACAAGGAAATCTGGTGTGAAACACTGAATCTCCACAGGGGAGATGTTTAATGAACCCTTCAGAGGGTGTTGGGCTCTGATGTCCAGAGAAGTTGTGGCTGCCCCAYCCCTGSAAGCTTTCACAGACAGGCTGGATGGGGCTTGGAGCARCCTGGAATRGTGGGAGGTGTCCTTGYCCATGGCAGGGTGTGGTGTGATAKCTYTCAAGGTTTAAGGATGTGCTGGAGAGAAGCAGATACACAGAACTGTTGATAGTTTTAAGCCCTTGTGACACATTTTGGGAAGGACACTGGACAGTGAGAGTGATCCAGGTAGAAAACTGGTGAAATAGTGCAAGCAGCATTCCATTCCCATTGTCTTGGGGAATACCCATGGTTTTCCAAGACCTTTTTAGTGTCTGGGCCTACAGTGGGTGCATCACATTCAGGGGCCAGGACACCAGCAAGGGTTGGACAGCTGAATCACAGAATTGCTAGGGGTGGAAAAACCTCTAAGGTCACCAATTCCAACCCAGAACCAGCACCATGTTCACCACTAATCCATGTCCTCAAGTGCCATATCCACCTGTTTTTGAACACTTCTAGGGGTGGTAACTCCACTGCTTCCCCAGGCAGGCTGTTCCAGTGCTTTACAACCATTTCCATAAAGGGATTTTTCCTGCTATCCAATCCAAACCTCCCCTGGTGCAGCTTGAGGCCATTTCTTCTTGTCCTGTTATTTTACACAAAGCAGCTGGATGTGAATGCCCTGGCTCCATGATTTTAACTGGGTTGGAGGAGCAGAGCCTGTGTTGGTGCATGAGCTGTGTGAACATTGRTGAATAGAAACCCTTGAACAGAAATTGTTCTGCACCTGCAGCAACCCAYCCTGCCTCACAAACTTGAAATGAGCTGCTCTTGCAGCTGCTTGCACCATGACAAAAATACGAGCCTTTGTTTAAACAGTCTGATTGTTAAAAAGAAGGGAAATTCAAACCATTTGAATTTTAAATGTGCCTTTTAAATGTGCCTTTTAAATGTGAAAGTTAAAAGGCCCAGATAGGTGTGTACAGAGGCTAAAAGTTCTACTCAGTGTGCAAATCTCTTCCAGCAGGCTCATGGAAGCACTGCTGGGAAGCAGATTCAATGTGTTTATGGCAAACTTTATCTTGACCATCTGCCACCACTAATCAGATACAACTGGCACTTTCAGTTTGAAATGAAACAYTCTCAAGACCTGCCATCCCTCCTGGATAGCAAGGATCTGAAAGTTTATCTGCACAYAACACTTCATTTGAATTTGTGTACCTTGGAGGAAAACGAGATTAAGGATGAAGCATATGCTCCAACAAACCAGTGAATTGGTTTGAGGTGATAACTGTGGRAACAAGCTCCAGGGGTAAAAATAAACCAGTGAAATAAATTCAGATTGTGTTGAATAAGCAGGTTCTTTCCTAATTGAAATATTGTGACAACTCTTGGAGYRAGTCCAGAGGAAGCACCAGGATGAGCAGAGGGATGGAGCAGCTCTGCTGGGAGGAAAGATTGGTGGAATTGGGATTGTTCAGCCTGGAGAAGCTTTGGGGTGAYCTCATTGTGGCCTTSCAGTGCCTGAAGGAGCCAACAGGAAACATGGAGAGAGRCTGTTTACAAGGGACAGAGTGACAGGATAAGGGGGAATGGCTCCCYACTGCCAGAGGGCAGGGTTGGATGGGATACTGGGAAGGAATTGTTAAAAAAAACCACAAAACTTTAAGGAATAATGAACAATGATTAGATTCCAGTAGTTTTTCATGAAGATTTCATTTTAATTCAGCCCCCAAACACCATTCAAAATAAGAAGATATGAAATAATGGAAAATGTTAGGGTTGGGGTTTTTTTTAATATGTTCTTGCTGGAAAACAGCAACAACAACAACAAACTAATCACAGCTCCTATCTGATCTTTACCTTCCTTGAAAACAGCCAGGTCTTTACCCCAAACAAGAAAAGGTGCCTTACCAGATGTGATGTTGATATTGTCCAAGAGTTTGGAGTGAAGAACTGTCCAAATGTGGTGGGATAACTGCAGTTCTTCAGGGGTCAGCACTGCTCTAAAATCTGTCTTTCCCCTTGGTTAGGAACTGCCTTAGMTGTGTTCAGGGGAAGTATTCCCACAAGAACAGTGCATGCAAAAGGATGAAGCTGTAATATTTCAGATTGCTGCTCCTGYGGAGCAAAATTAAAATTCACATCTGCATATTGATGAACTGAAAATTATTTGTGAAAGAGAAGGAATAGGAGGTGGTAAACAATGAGGATTGACAGGTTTTGATTGTATTTTATTTTGTTTTGACATCTCTGGAAAGTACAAAGATTTTAAATGTCTAGAGCATGCAAGAACAAATTCCATTAATAGAACACCAGGAAGAGAGAAAACAGCAGGAAAGACTTTAAATGAAGACATTTTTATTTTATTTTATTTTATTTATAATCTTTTAGCACAGCCCATGAAAGATTGTATTCTAGTCTGCAGTACTTTACACACAAGGGAATTCCCTTGTCTGAACAAACAGATCTTTTGGAATGTTATGGGAGTGTGGGCAAACAATTCCTAAAGAATTATTGCCAAGTCACTTTGCTGCCAAATGTTAATAACMTCTAAGAGATGTGATTAAGAAAAGGCAATTAAAAAATCGAGCAATGTGAGTTAATGTTAATAGGATATATACTAATACAGCTGTGAAAAACTGGTGAAGCTTTTCATGTATTGTATCTGGGGTGGGGGGAAAGAAAAACCCCAAGAAAACGTGCCATTTYCCCCTTAACAACTGTCAGGAGTGTGCTGGCAGGGCTTTAAAGATCAATAATAAAATTGTATATCCAGAGTGAGATTCCTGTGCAATGGCTGTTCAGGAGAGAGAGGTGAAACAATAGGTGTAAAACCACTCTGTCAGGGGCAGTATTTCCTCAAAAAATACAGGGAGGGAGCAGAAACCACCAGGACCAGCCTGGTCCTGCCCCTGCAGGACCAAGGAGCTGTCACCAGAGCCTGGACCCTCAGCCCTGGAGCTCTGCAGAACCCAGGGCAGGGAAGGGGATTTCCAGATGGTACCAAAAGCAGGCAATCCCCAGCCTCCCACACCTCAGGAGTTTCCATTTTCCCACTGTCCCCTTTCTTTGCTGCTCCAGAGGAACACCCATTCAGGTTCTGGGCCCTGCTGTGGTTGTGCAAAGCTCCCATGATCCGATCTCCTCGTTCACCCCCCCACAATCAGCACTTCCCAGAGAAGTCCCTGTGGAAGAAGCCTGGAAACTCTGCACCAAACCCTTCTGCTCTGTGTGCTGCTCCCAGACTTAATAATCAGACTTAATGATCTTCCTAAAATATTGCATGTGAGATGCCTGTGACATTAATCAATGTTTAACAATGGCAGGAGTGCTGCTCGCTGAATATAAATACTTGCAATGAAAGATTTAGCATTTGTTTAGTGAGCTTAATTAAAAAGCTCTACTTGATGTGAGCAGTGCCCTTTGGAGGATCTAAACTCCTTGATGAAGAAATAAACTGTTTTCCCTCACTTAGAGCTTTCTTTTCTTCCTAAATGATGAGTGGTTTCAAAGATCAGAAGATAAATTCTCATCTGCTATGTTAATTTAAAAGCTATTTTAACACGCTGATAAGCCCAGGAGTTTTGGAAGGCTTCATTTTGTTTGCCTCAGTTGTCGATGAACAAACCTRAGGTAATTAACCCAAGTTAGATATCTCAGAAGCATCCAAGTCTTTGCATTTAGCACAGGAATGGGAAAATTTAGGTAGGAAACCCCACATCCACTGATGATTAAACTGCTTTATCACCTGTTTCGTGCAGCTGCCTAATTCCAGTGAAGGTCAAGGTTGAGACATTGTGCTGCATTTATTCTGGTAGAAATACACAAATGGAAAGCATAATCAATAATCAAAAGATGKGGAATTAAACTCTTCAGATAAAGGAGAATTTGATAATTTTTTTTTCCACCACTGCAGCTCAGGCAGATCCTGAACTGCTCTGAATGAAACTCAATTGATTATGCTTAGCCAAAAGTTTCTGGGTCTTCCTGACCTTGCAGTTTCTAACATTATATAATGTGGAGAACATAGACATAAATACAAAAACTACACAGTTCTACGCCAAATCTGGGATAGGCATGAAAATAAAAGAAAAAAAACAAGAAAAAAAAGAAAAACTCATTTCATGTAACATGGTTGAATTTTCCCAAGTTTCAGTTGTCTGTCTATTTTATTTGGTGAATAAAATTACAGGTTATCAATGACCAGGATTAAAGGAAATAATATACTTAGCATTGAAAAAGAGAAAAAAATCCAAAAGTTGATGTGGTAGTGAAAAAGGCTCCCAAAGTTATGTGATAAGTAAGAAACTTGAACTCAGAAAGATTTATACCAGCCAAAGGTTTTCCCTTGACTTCACACAAACAGACATGGCTGTAAGACCTACATCTCACGGAAAATATTTCAGAAATCCTCTTTGGAGACACTGATGATGATTCTCTAAGGTGAAAGGAAGTAAAAAATCCAACACTGTAAATTGTACAGACTGAAAACTGCAGAAGAAATTAGGCCTTTAAAATGTTCTAAATATTGACCTGGATATTACTATAAGATCATATGCAAATAATAATATATCACTGCAGTAAAATCAATCTGTTAAAATCTATATAAATACCTTATATTTCAAAATTATTGAGACAACATTTGATTAATCAGGGCTTGCTTTTTCCCCACTGTTGGGTAATTACTTATATATTTTTAAATTCTAGAGTCTTTCTATGAGGAAAAAAAAAACCCAACAAACAAACTTTGAATTCTCAGATTTTCCTGGAATGGAAAATTATCTTAATCTGAGCTTAATTGGTTTTCTTTTTTTAGCTGGTGCTGCCAGCAGCATTTTGGGCTTACTTCCTTTCATTAGAAAAAGGGATTTCTTACAGCCAGGTTTTTGGCATGAGTCCATTCAATTAAAAATAATGCAGMAAATTTCTATTTACCTTAGCAGAAGAATAAAATAATACTGGATRGTTCTTCTGTGGAAGTGCAAAGACCTTGTCAAAGTCCTTGTTATTCCATCATTTACCTCTATGGAGCTGACTACCAACCCAAAAGGATTTTATGACCCAGTGGTCCCATTCAAGTTGGCTTAATGTGAGCTCATGAAAGTCAAACTCAGGGACTAAAACCTTGAGCCAAAGCCAGCTGAAGACACAGCAATTCCCACCTCCACTGTGGACCTGGGAAATGCTTCCTGGAACTTTCTAGGGCTGGGTGAGATTCTTAAGGTCCCATGCTTAAAGCAGTTTTTATCAAAGAAAACACCAGAAAACTGTGAGCAAGTCTGAGGCTTCATTTTCTGAACAGGCTTGTYCTGGCAGCTACAAAATCCCTGAGATTCCCTTTTCCAAAGAATTTCCATGGGACATTCACATTGAAGTAAARCAGAACTATCATTGCTGTAATTTTTGCATCTGTAAAACTGGGGCTAGGTTAAGTTTCTTCAGGAATTTCATCCAAGTTTATACTGGAATCTGAAGCAAGAACTATAATTTTTCATCAATATTTTTGTCCTATGAGCAGAGTCCTTCCCTAAGAATGATTTCAGATGACAGAGACTATTGTGAAACATTCAAATTACTGAAAATTGGGAATGATTCCCAGTTTTGCTGATTACAGCAGAAGTATCTTTCATTTTCCCATTTTTCCCTGCTTTTGATAACTTACCTCTCACAGCATGCTCAGACTAATTTCTGTATTTTATCAGCMGTGTTCATTCCTGTCCATGAATGTTTTTTTTCCTTGTAAGATTCCTGAGCAAAAAGGCTGGATAAAAAGGGTTGGATATATTCTCTTGGTGCTATCTTTAGTCACAATATTGTACTGAAGAATAAGGAATTTCAAACATAGACAATTAATTCTTCCTGTCACCTTAAAGACAACCATAAAGAGACTGGTCAGGCTTGGATTTATATTGGATTAATGATAATTAAAGAAACTGCAGACCGCTCTAACCCTCTACAGTCCCAGCTGCAGTCAGAAAAGCCTTTCCTGACTAAAGCAGAACATTTCAGTCCATTGTTGTTGGAAAAAAACCCAATTATTAACCATCTTGCAGATCTTGGCTGCAGATTTTGGGATGGGAGGGAGCCCATGGAGGAGTCCTGGGAGTCAACACCTCAGGTCAAATAGAGCATGTGGCACTCAGAGTTTGTGTTTATGTGCTTGGTCTCACAGCTAACAAACACCAATTTATCCTTCTCCTGTTCCAGTGGATCTCAAATGCCACCCAGCATGACAGCATCTTCCTTCTCACATCATAGCAGGAGWTCTGTAAAAATCCATGGACTCCAGCCCACCCACAGAACACAGATGTTCACTCCTTCTTGTGGGCCAGATCCCAGGCAGCCTCTGCAGTAAAAATCCTAACACAGTCCTACTTCCCAAAATAGCACCAACAATTTTTTTTTGCATTACAAGTTAAGATTTTTATGCCTTTTTCCCATCTGCTCCCTAATAATTTGCTTACTGCTCTCCATTCCTGTATCAAAACAAATAAATTTCTCCTCTTTTTTTATCTGTTTCTTTGTTTGTTTGCYTTAGGGTGTTTTTATGTGTGGCTTTTTTATTTTTATCCTGTAATATTCTAATATTCCACCTTATTTTTTCCCCATTTCCTAGCTAAAGAAGCAAGTCTCATTGATTCCTCTCTATGGATATCAACCAATATATTGGAATAATGTGGAAAGAGGGATTGGAATGAGATGATCTTTTAGGTCCCCTCCAACCCAAACCATTCTATGATTCTATAGATACAGAAGGAATTGTTCCCTGTGAGGGTGGGGAGGCCCTGGCACAGGATGCTCAGAGAAGCTGTGGCTGCCCCTGGATCCCTGGAAGTGCCCAAGGTTCAGGTTGGATGGGGCTTGGAGCAGCCTGGGACAGTGGAAGATGTCCCTGCCCTTGGCAGGGGTTGGCACTGGATGGGCTTTGAGGCCCCTTCCAACCCAACTTTTTCATGCTTGGTCCTGGAMAGCCCTGCAAACCCCACTCACTGGGATGAAACAGGATATTTTACTGCTCTGCATTAACTCTACGCCATTAGCAAAAGATTTACTTCCTTTCTCAGATCATAGAATCACAAAATCCCAGATTGCTTTGAGTTGGAGGCACCTTRAAGCCCATCCAGCCCCACCCCTGCCATGGGCAGGGACACCTTCCACYRKCCCAGGSTGCTCCAAGCCCCATCCAACCTGGCCTKGGACACTKCCAGGGATCCAGGGGCAGCCACAGCTTCTCTGGSCACCCTGTGCCAGGGCCTSCCCACCCTCACAGGGAACAATTCCTTCCCAATAGCTCATATAAACCTCCCCTCCTCCACTGGAGTRTTCATCATTATTTCCTCTTGTAATTTCCCAGTTTCAATTGGAGCTATGGRAACATTTCAGCCMTTTTTGCAATTSTATTCCAAYAGCTCATCTCTGGCRTTTTTTCCTTTGCCTTCTGAACCCTGTGAGTTCTCCTGTGGTTTGCTCTGCATCCTAAAGGGGGAAATACTGGAATTTTAAAATTTGGTGGGAGGAAAACTTTTTCCCAATGAGCCCAGTATTTTCACTTCATAGTTCTTGATCCTAAACTTAGTGTTGCATATGTCACAAATGCAAGAGCCTCTGCATTTTTCAGCAGGCCCTCTGTCCTGATTTTCTAGGGGAATTCTCTGTTGAGTGTGTGTATAGCTGTAAATGAATCCTCTCTGCCTTCACTGGCTCAGGAAAAGGTCTTTACACTTGGGTTTTTTGTTTCCCAGCAGCTGTGGGAACAGATCCTTTATCATGTTTTATTTATCTGATGCATCCAGATGGAGTTCTGTGATCATGAAGGCATTTGGGAATGATTTGTAACCCAATCAAATATTAAAGAACTTAAACCGATTTTTTTTCCTGGGAATTTGCAGAAGGTGCTTCCTTTCTGACGCTGCTTTTGCTGCTCTGCAGCCCAGCTGGAGCTGGAAAATGGTACGAGTCATAGCAGAAAATATCATCTCTATGGAAACTTCCAAACCAATGGAGGATGATGGGATCAAGTTTACAGAATGATCAATATTTTATCCTGAGCTCATTTCTAAGTGAGGCAGGATAAATTAAACTCCTAATTGGACAAGCAATGCTGAATTCCAGAGAGAGGTGGAAATTCCTGAGGTGGACTGAACTGGGGGGTGGAGTGGAGTGTCTGGGGCTGATTCCTCATGTGAAAGAGGGACTGGAATAAAGACAAAGTGAACTGGGATGTGCACCATGGAATGGTATCTGGCAGGAGGAAAAAGAACCAGCACCATCTCTGTTTTTAAAAGTTCATAAGGGGTACRAGAACTGTTTATTTTCTCTGTTGGCTTGAGTGCCTAAACAACACAGGATTGTGTTTTTCCCCTCTCTCCAGTCACTTCATCTCTGCTCCCTTATCCTCACCTCTGCCTTTTTATCACTTGYCTCCTGTTCATATATTGTTCCCTAATCCTGAGGTCTCTCAGTCTTGGGAAGGCTTTTATTTTCTTCCCAGACATGCCTGGGCTTATCCTCCCACCTGGAACCARCTATGATCCACGACCAGCAGATGGGCTTCTTGACATTCTTATTCACTTCTARCCCGCAATCCAATTTTCTCTTATTTATCTGTGTCCCAAACCTACTTGGCTCCCCAGTCCAGTCCTCTTTCCTTCTTTTTCCCCTACACTCTGTGAAAGTGTTTGCTTTCAGAACTGGGCCAGCTCTGCAGCTAAGCTGGCTCTGCTGCGCTCGCTGCGCCGCGGCTCCAGGGCCATCCTGAGCAGGGCACGGGCTGTGATCCAGCCCCGCGGCCAGCAGCCGGAGACTCAGCGGCACCTGCAGCACGGCACGGGCTCAGGGACGGCGGCAGCAGCCCCCGCAGCAGGGGCACAGAGCCGGGCAGCGGCCCAGCACAGCCCCAGCCGCGCCCCCAGCCCCTCGCCCGGCCCGCTGGGAGCTGTCAGTGGGCAGCGGGCAGGGGCAGAGCTGGCGACGGACCTGGCAGCGGCAGAGAGCGAGGAGAGGGCCTGTGCCATTGCAGATGAAGACTGGGATAGTGGACAGCCCCAAAGAGCTGTCCCCAGGAGAAGAGGGAACAGACAGAAGCCGAAGCAGTGGGGAGCAGAGGCCTCCTGTGAGGCCTGGGCAGGGCACAGGAACCTTCCCCGTGACAGCCACAGCCATGGCCCGGCTCTGCTCAGCACAGCCCCTCACAGCCACAGGCCCTCACAGTGGGACAAAGGTCTTGGCTTCACACTGGCTTATGGAGTGCTGGGGCATTCCCAGCCCCTCACTCAGCCTGCTGGAAGAGCTGGGGCTGGGGGCAGAGCCAGCAGGGATGGCACTCCTTGATGAGCTGGGGAGTGAGGGTCATCACTGGTCCAACACTTGCCAGGCTGGGAGTTTTGGGGAAGAGAGCCTCTTGGAGTCCGGTTCTAATGACCCAAATGAACTGGAGACTTACAGAGGCCCAGGACAATTCCTAAAACCATCTCTCCAAGACACAGATCAGTCAGTGTCTCTTAAGGAGGACAGCAAGGTGCAAGAGTGGCGTCAGAAGAAGAACGAGGACATCAGCATCCACACCATCTGGGTCAACCCCCTCTACCCGGCGCTCATGGAGGAGCCCTCCTCGCTGGAGGCACAAGAGGCAGATGCTGACCTGCCCAGCACATCTCCCACCCTGGTGGCTCCCACAGACACCCAGCCAGCAGCKTCTGCAGCCTCTGGTGTGCAGGTGGCAGCAGCAGAGGGCTGGGCAGCGGCCCCGCACAGCCCCTGCTGSCCCCCCAGCCCATTGCCCAGGCAGCAGGAAGAGCTCAGGCACCGGGCAGGGCCGGCAGCGAGGGCACTGCCGAGAGGGCTGTKGGGTGAGGAGGGGTCCCGCTGCGAGGAGCTCAGGTCTGGCCCATCCATAGAGTGGGCAGAATGCACAGACRTGAGCAGCAGCACTGAGGAGGACAGCACCGCAGGCTCCCTCCAGTCTGAGCYGTGGCCAGGTTCCAAAAGCTTAGTAAAGCACAGTCACAAAACAGGATTATGAGGGTACAGCCCGCAATCCAGAGAAAAGGCACCTTACCATGGACCTTTGAGCACTGAGCCACTCTTGGCTTCTGGAAAGTTCCTGTGTATGTGGAACARAGTGGCCTAATTTGGTCATTTCTTATCAAAACTGTAGTAACTTTTATTCTAGAGCTATCATGGAGTCATGGAATGGTTTGGGGTGGGAAGGGACTTTAAAGTCCATCCTGTGCCATGGCCAGGGACACCTTCCACCAGCCCAGGGTGCTCCAAGCCCCATCCAACCTGGCCTTGGACACTGCCAGGGATCCAGGGGCAGCCACAGCTTCTCTGGGCACCCTGTGCCAGGRCCTGCCCACCCTCACAGGGAAGGATTTCTTCCCAGTGAATGAAGACTGAACAGCAGGGATTTCAGGGTGGTTCCTTGGAGAACTTCAATGGTAGCCTGTTCCATTACAGAAGTTATCAAAATCTCTCTCTGTTTTCTTTGAAACCTCTGTAAAATCAATTCAATGAGTTTCTTTCAAGTTKAATGGCTTGTTAGTCCTCATCACTCAAGGCTTGATTGAAATGGATGACCTGAGACTGCATGTGGCTAGCAAACATAAAGTTCTATCATTTTTAGATATTTAAAATAGATCTGCCAGATTCATAGACAAAGATTTGTTTTAGGGAATARCATATAGAATTTTTCCATCTAAGATTTCAATGCCTATGTACTTCAGAGGCCTTTCTCTCTTTTTAGCCCTTTGGCAGAGAGCATGATCTCTCTTAAGTGAAACCTATTATCTCTAAAACCATGGCAATAGACTTTAATTGGGTTACTGCATATCACAAAGAGGTTAAGGAATAGAGATTGAAGCTCTTCAGTAAAAATATATTTTAAAAAATACATTAGGAGCTTGAATYTCCTGAGAATGGCTTAYATTTTAAGGAAACTTGGAGAGCACTTAATGTGAATTCTATTTTAAAATGCTCTCMGAGGTCAGAAAGTTTGACTGTTACTGAACATTAAATTAATTAACAAATAATGACAACTCTTATAAAGCATCCTTCATTCAGCAATGGATCTGAATTTAATTAACATGTCAATGGGAATCTGGAGCTGTGCCAGGGCAGGGYCAGGCTGGAGCTCAGGGAAAGGTTCTTCCCCAGAGGGTGCTGGGCACTGCCCAGGCTCCCCAGGGAATGGGCACAGCCCCAAGGCTGCCAGAGCTCCARGAGRGYTTGGACAATSYYCCMRGGGKTKKTKGG
>CADDXX010000811.1:130668-143965 GCA_902810485.1 Alauda arvensis
AGGATATTCTGTGATTCCATGAAACACACAAGACATAGCATTTATCCAATCCTATTTTTAATTATTCTGTGTCCAGAGCTGTAATGGGCCTGTCAACCTTTATTCAATAGAGAGCCAAAACCTTGAGTCCTGAAAACCTTAGAAACTATTTTTATAGACACATCAATCCCCTAAATTAGCATTGTCAGTGCAGTTCTGTCARGGCAGATTTGATAAAATACAAACTCAAATTATAAGGATTTAAATTTTGTTGCTATGTTACCACTTTGCTGTCCTTATTAGAAAATTAAGGATATTGCCAAGCCATTCTTGCACTGATGAAAAAAGAATAGCTGCTAATCTGAGTGGTCCTTTCTCTGCTTTCTAAAGTAAGCAATAATTAAATATAAGAGAAAACTGTGAGGAAATCAAGGGAATGGGACCTTTAGACTTTCAAAAAAGAATAAACTTGAGGACATGAACTGAAGTTCTATACATACATTGGAAATCAGACCTGCTTGCAAACAGGTCCAGGTTTACACAGCTTGTACTATTTGCAAACATATAATTCTCTATACAACCATTAACAGAAAAGGAAGTGCAGTGGGAACTATTTTTTTACACCCTTTGTTCTAAAATAAAATATTTTGCATAATTCTCTAAAAACTCTAGTGTTTAGACAAGGAAAAATGTTAGTAATAACTAAATATGTAGACATTATTTTGTGATTTAAAGCAGTCAGCTCCAAAGTTTGCAGCAAAAATTGAGTTTTCCCTTCTTACCTGAGGTACAAGTTTCTTAGTCTAGCTCTCTTTTTTGTAGGGGTCTAAAAGATAGATTTTTTTTTTTTTTTATTTAAGAAATCTTGCAAGAGGAAGACTTTCAAGCTTTAATTATAATGAAAAATAAAAAAAAAAAAGAAAGAAAAAGGTGAAGGTTTCTATTTATCCCRTTGCCTTCAGCACTCAGCACTTCTCCTGAATCCTGACTTCTCCGACCCATCACCCTCTCCAGCAGCATATAAAAGTAGTGTGGTGCTACTCTTTAATGCAGTTCTCYACTCAACCCAAAGAAGTAGCATGTTTTGCTATTTATTTCCAGCAGAAGGAAAAATGATGTTATAGATTTATTCTTTTTTATGTGCTCTTTACAGCACTACAGCTGCACCGCTAAAACACGGCGTTCTCCCTTCTCCCCACAAYGCCAGGCCCCAGGAGGATTGGTTATTAACTCTAAATGAGCACTGCAGGACTGCCTTAAAAAGATTTCTGCTCTTGAATGTCGAGATGGAATGAAAATGGAGTGCTCCTGGGTGCCAAGAATTCCCACACAGCTGTGCTGCGACCGGAGCAATGAGCAAATTAGGCAGGAAGGTTTATGGGAGGGGTACTATGACTCCATTTTGGCTTAGTTCCCACAGTGACTATTCCCTGAGTCAGTAACATTACCTGCAATAACCACATTTGCTTTTCATTTGAAGGCTGAGATGATGAAAAAACATCCCATTGTAATTTTCACTCCAAATCACATATTTGTCCCTAGTAAAGTTGGAGGGAAGTGAGCAAAAGCCCATAAACTTTGAAACTCATTTTATGCCTGCTGAAAAATTGATAGATAATCTTGTAGCTTTGAAATCAGTATAGAGCACACTTGGTGTTTATTGCATGACCTGAAGTTAAATTCATTTTTGAAAGTTTTATGACAAAAAAATTATGCACTGCTATTTGCAACACAATTGCTGAAAATTCCTGGGAATAACAGATTGCCATTCCCCRGGACTTTCTGCAAAGGCAGTGGCAGCAGCAGAGCTCTGCGTGGGGCACAGCATCCCTGCAGCCTGTGTGCAAGAATGGGGATGGAAATCAGAGCTGCAGCTCCCAAAGAATGCAAATACCTGTGTTCCCCTGGCAGGATCTGCAAATCCTCATGGCCCTGGGGGTGCACTTCAGCCTTGCTCACAAACCACCTGTTCCTGTCTTTGGTAATGATGTTTTTCCCTTTTTGTCCCAAGAAGGGCAGACATTTCACTTGGATTATAAACAATTTATCTCCAAGCTGTACTTAGCAGGCAGAGATCTTTATCACAATAATATTATTGCAAACACTAGTGGTAGCTCATGGAAGAACCAAATAAAACATGGATATCCACTAGGAAGGACATTGGAGGGATCATGAAACATTCCAATTTTTGCTAGTCTTTATCAGATTATAAAAGCAGGACATAGAGTTATTATATCCATACACGATCTGATGAAAGGAGACCCTTACAACACAGAAAGAGAACCTGGAGTGTTCTCCAAAAGSAGGGCTTTGAACAGGCTTTCCCTGTTCACCTGGAAAGGATCACTGAAACCAGCACACTCTATTCTTTTGACAAAAATATCAGTGTGAATAAACTTTGTGCATCACAAGTACTTGGAGCAGCTCTCAGCCCTATCTGGGCTCTACCCCAGTGCCATTAGGTCTCACAGTCATGGACAGATGCAGGAGAACATTGGATATGACTTAAAATGAAAGGAAATGTTGTGACTGCATTTTCTTCTCTTTGCTTCCATGATTTTTTCTTTATTAACTACACCTTTTTGTGAGTATTACATAATTTGATGGTGCAAACATGCTCTTGCCTCATGTGTACAATCCCCCCTTAGCACTGGCTGCCAATTGCAATCACAGAATTATGGGGAAATCCAGGTAATTCTTTCCTCTCTGCGGATAGCAAAGCTGACATCACCTTATCCTGCTCCACATCTTTTCCATGTTGTTCTGAAATTTTGTAATTCATCTTTGTGCCTTATCGAAAATAYCAAGTGAGCAGGCAAGCAGAATCATAGAATCAGGAAAAAGGTTAGTAATAACTAATCATTTTATGGTTTCCACTTTATTTTCCACTGAGAGTGGAAAAGGCCTCCAAGGCCATTGAGCTCAACTTGTGCCCAGCCCTCACCTTGTCACCAGCCCAGAGCACTGAGTGCCACATCCAGTCATGTCTTGGACACCTCCAGGGAAGGAGACTCCCCTTCTACTGCCTGACCACCCTTTCCAGGAAGAAATTCCCTCTGATGTYCCACCTAAACYTCCCCTGGRGAGTATCATGAAAGCTGATAACTCTCTGAAAACCACAACTTATTTCTGTTAATTCTTGCAAAACCCTGTGGAAACATTCCAGCTGATGCTTTTAGAAGACTGCGTTTTGGCATCTCAGTTTCTCTGTATTCTCAGCATAATACTGCCAATTTCAAAGAGGAAAAGGTGATGAAACAGTAAATGAAACGTTCAGAGTTACTCATAAAAACCCCAACCCAACCAACCAAAGCAATGAGTATGTACAATTTAAGACTGCAGCTCTTTCCCTGCAGGTGAGGCCAGCCACTTCAGCCACTTCCACGTTCCAGGTGGAACAAATGGAGTGAAAAATAGAAAATGTAGCACAGAAGTCCTAACTTACTGACTGAAAGAGTTCCTTTATGTCTTGTCAGACAAAAAAAAAAAAAAAGGGAGTTTTTTCTGAGTGGCTGATTAAATGTCTCTGCCACAGAGAATGGCAGGATTGAAGGAATCTGAGCGTTTCCAATTACTGGAAACTGAGACAGTGTCCTATTAACTGAAAGTGGCATCATTGTTAATTCAAACCTTTCTACCAATGCTCCAAGTTTCTTTCAGCAGGCAGAGGCAAATCCTACAATCAGAGCCTTAAAAAAATTGGTGTCAGAGCAATTTTGAATCAAAAGTGCCTTCCAGGTTSAACATATATGTGATTAATTACTTCTGTTTATAGTTTTTGTTGCATTTAATTTGGAGAGKTTTTTTTAATAATATCTGCTTTTGTAGTTTGCCTATTGAGCACACAGACAGRAAACATTGATTTTCAAGCTAGATTTTTTATTTTACACGTCTAAAAACATCCCAACACTGCTCACACTTTTTAGTGACTTCATACTGCCAAGATAAAGCTTGCTAATTGAGATTTCCRGGATCTGAGGGCCAGCTGGTGGATTTGATCAGGAAAAACTATATTTCAGCCTCTCCTGCTTATTTTTTTCTGGCTGTTGTTCTTGTTTATTTGCCTTGATATACCTACTAGTAAAGAATGGTTATTCCTTTTACTATATCTTTGCCTGAAAGCCCCCATAATTTCAAAGCTATAATAATTCAGAGGGAAGGGGGTCAGACTTCTTCCATTCCAAAGGAGGTTCCTGCCTTCCTTGGAAGACACCTTGTCTTTTAAGCCAAGGCATTGGTCTATGAAAACAAACCACAAGTCATAACATAAAGACAGTATTTAAGTGCCTCTCGTGCAAAAGAGCTTTCTCCTCAGCTTTTCTGGAGTTTTATCAGTGAGGAGGAGCAGCAGCTTTCCCRTGGCACTTGGTGCAGACACAGCAGGTAAAGCAGATTACCGAGGATGTGACAGGCACACAGCACTGTGTGGTGTTGACAAGCATCAGCATTTAGTGCCAGCCTGTCCTCGGGATGGAGCAGTTCTGATCTCCACTTCAGATTTATCAATGCAGGAGTGATCTGATCCCTTCCAGGCACAATCATGCAAATGGCATGTGGAACTGGAGTGAGAAAATCCCTGTCTGTCTCTGTGCGCTCCTCCTTCCCGTTCAGCTCTCGAGGAACGTGCTGCTGGCAAGAGACAACAGAATTGCTGGGAGCCACAGAAAATAAAAAWTGAAAACTGAAGGTAAAGAGGAGAGCAAAACTGGATGTTGCCCACGGGGTTTTTCTTGTGTAACATTGCCCACAGGCCAGTGGAGGCCGGGAACAGTTACTGGGGGATGCACAGATGCTCAATGTCATCTGCACCAGAGAAAAGACCTCTCTGCTCAGAGTTCAGTTGGAATAATTTATTAGCACCCCAATCAGCATTTTCACCCCAGGCACTCCTAAGCAGCTGCTTGGTGTGTAATGAGCACTTAACTGCACAAACACATCTTTCCATCTGCACTCGTAAATAAATCTGTGCTGCAGGATGCCCAGCACTGGTGCTGCTGCCATAAATCACAACCTCCTCTTTAGTTTAAAGTAACAACAGAGATTTGCAGTGTCCAAAATTTTTGTCTTTATATAGTTCAATGAATAAGTAGGTTTGGAGCACTCAAAACTGAGCAAGTATCAGAATTCTTGCCTGTTCCATGTAGCTTTGCTTTACAACCTCAGAAAATAAAGTAAAATAAGTGGAAGAGATATGGGGATGGGCTGTGAGGGTGATGGAGATCAAACAAATTCTTTAACATAGTAATGGAAGGCTCCTCATCTAGAAAAGAAGTGCTGGGGGTGAAACATTGAGTGGTAGGAGGAGAAAAAGGGTCAGAATATAAAATCTGAGAGCAGTCATGTAGCAGTATCATTGCAGCACATTTAAATACAGTAAGCTGCATAATGGAACTGAAGAAATATCTGTGGAAACATCCCATGGAATCTAATGCTCTAGAGAGTTTGGGAAAGCTCAGAGCTGGTGAGAGTGCCCTTCCTGTTCAGTCAGATGATGCCTGTGAGCCTGGAGAGCCCAAAGGGCAGAGTGGTACCTTCCCTTCCTCTCTGCTCCTGTGCATTACAGAGATATTTGTTCTCGTTTAACAAGGCTTCTCTTTATTCTTACTTCACCCACTGAATTCACTTGGCAAATAAACCCTTAGTCCCCTCTGCTACACAGAGAGCTCTAGATAAATGAAAATTGAGTTTTAGCTGAGTTGTCAGTAAATGTGAGATAGATTTGCCTTTGTGTGTTTTTAAGAGGTCTTATSACTTCAGACAGTATTTTGGAGGGTTTGTTTAATTTTAAAACTGCACATTATGTTTTGTTGGGTTTTTTTCCTTCTTTTTAATCCTCTATTACTATTGTGTGTTTTGACATTTGTTTTGCCCCTCCCCCCTCCTAAAAACTAGGTATAATATGCAATAAAATCTTGTGGAATTGTATGGATTCAATAATATTTAAACCAATGCAAAGAATAAACAAAAAAGGAAAGGAACACTTGGTGCAGCACAGAAAATCTGATCATAAATAGACCAARTGCAAAGATCAAAGGGATGGACACGATTGGATCATTCAGTGCTTTTTGAAACCATTAATTTGGGCATAAGGRGGATATTTCTGCCAATAAAAGGAATGGTTTTTGGATTGGAAGATAAGAGAGCAAGCAGTCATAAACAGCTCTGAGCTGTTCAGGAAAGCAGTGACAATAAAATGCTTACAGTGGCAAAAAATACAAATGGTTAAAGATAAGCTTGTCCTGTTCAGAAATCCCCCAGAGTTCCATGAGAAACTGGAAACCTAACTTCTACTGGATTCCAGTAGAATCTGGGACCTGTGTTTAGRAAAAAATACATGGTATAGACTGGAAATATAAGAACAAATAATACTTAAAAAAAAGGTAATTATGGTGAAAGAAGAACACAAATATTGAGGTATATAAATGTAATAGAGAAAAGAAAGAGTGAAACAAACAGTGCAGATGGGAGTCCAAGGAATGCTATTATTTTGTTTTGGCTAAACATGAGGAAGCAGATTTATTCCTTTTTTGTGTTTAAAAAATGCTTTATTCCAGYGATACAAGGTGAAGTTGAATTTTCTGACGGAGATAAGGGGACAGCTTTTAAGGATAGATGAAAGTGCTGTGTTCTGAAGGTGCTGTGTTCTGAAAATACTGGGAAGAAGTCTTTTCAYGGGATTATGAAATGCACTTTTAAATTTTCATAGAGGAGTAACCTGAGCTGGCAAACAGAACTTCAAAAGTCCTGACGTGCATAACTGAGGTCAGTCGAGGAAGAAGGCAGGGATATCAGGGATAGGGGAGAGTGGAGGTGGACACCTTCCACCAGCCCAGGGTGCTCCAAACCCCATCCAACCTGGCCTTGGACACTGCCAGGGATCCAGGGGCAGCCACAGCTTCTCTGGGCACCCTGTGCCAGGGCCTCCCCACCCTCCCAGGGAACAATTCCTKCCCAATATCCCATCTAACCCTGCCCTCTGGCAGTGGGAAGCCATTCCTCCTTGTTTTGTCACTCTGAGAGATTTGTAATCAGTCTCTMTCCCTCTTTCTTGTCGGCTCCTTTAGGCACTGGAAGGCCACAATGAAGTCACCCCAAAGCTTCTCTTCTCCAGGAGACTGAGCTGAACAAGCCCAGTTCTCCAATTTACAAGAAGGGAGGACCCCAGGGTGCTACAGAGACCTGGCAGTCAAAACTCAGCACCTGGAAAAAAACATGGAGAATGACACTGGCTGCTATTGAAAGGCCACTGTACAACCAACATGGGCTCCCAAAAGGCAGGTCCCACCTAACTGGTGTGGTCTCCTCACAACTCTGTGCCTGAAGGAAACACACTGGATGTAGTTTTCCTGGTTCTTAGGAAGGATTTTGATCCTGCCCTTCACAGCATCCCTCTGGCCAAGCTGTCCAGCTGTGGGAYGAGMAGGTTCACAACGCACAGAGTGAAGAACTGGTTGAAGGACAGACACCAAAGGATTGAGGAGATTTGGGACACATCAGAACCCTGGAGGCAGGGSTGGGAGGCACAACCTGTGAGAAGTGATTGAGGACTCTTGTCTGCTGTGGAGGAACCGAGGCTGARGGGTCACATCATGGATCTCTGTAGCTTCCTCAGGGCACATGGAGAGGCACACACCTCTCTGTTCTCCTGGGACCCAGTGCCAGGAGCCATGGGAATGAGTAAAGCTGTGTCAGGGSAGATTCAGGCTGGATATTAGGGAGGACCCAGAGGGTGGTCAGGCAATGAGCAGATTTCCTCAGGAGGTGGGGGATGCCCCAAGCCTGGCAGTGCCTGAGGCATTAACACAGTGCCCTTAGTAATATGTTTTTGATCAATCCTGAAGTGCTCAGGCAGTTGGACAGATGATCTTTGTTGGTCCCTTCCATTTGGAATGATTCTGTTCTATTCAATTTGATTTGATTCCAAAACCTGTATCTGGCATGTTGTTTATGATTGGCAAGGTACTCCAGCTTTGTTCAGCTGGGGCTAGAGGGGTCTAATCCCATTGCAGACAGCTTGTCTAGTCCTGAAAACTGTAATTGGAGGGCTTGAACAGAAGAAAAACAAATGGGAAAACCAGTTTATGARTAGTCTCAGGAAATGCATATTTAATCTAAATAAATTCTGTCTCCTTTGCTAAATGGGGATAAATAAATTCTGTGGATTACCCAAACACTTGCTCATTCAGTTTTCTTTGACACACATTGATCTGTATTTCAAAGGGTTCAGGTTAAAAACAAGTCAGGTGCAACATAATATAAACCAAATACACAATAATATTGCTATTGTAAAAATCCCTTTTAAAATGTATTTTCTTTCYTAGTTAAACCTACAGCAAAACACAGCTGATGACTTTTGCAAAGGTAAACAAAGCAAAGAATTTGGCTTTAAAATGACTGCAAGAATTCACCATTGTTGAATCTTTAACAATATGAAATGGAATTTAAAACTGACATAAACGCAGAGAAAGATGCTTTATGGTGGTATGGGCTTGGCTGTCTATAAGAATACAGCACTCAGATTTTTTTTTTTCAAAACATATATTCATAGAAAAATATATTTTTTGAGGTGAAGTTATTTTGATTTATTCTCTTTCGTGTTCCTCCAGATCATTGAAGTGTGTAGCTGACTCTTAAGCCCCAAAGGCTGGGTAATAAAGTGTATGGCACATGATAAAACACAGGTASTAAAAGAAGATAATGAGGGTAATTTTGTGTTTCAGTGGCCATGGTGTAAATTGGCATCACATAACTTATCAGGGCAATCTTTTCTTACAAACTCACACAGGAACTAAGGGTGCATAGAAGGCCAAAGACAAAATGCTTGGAGAGCTACAACCAATTAAATCATTGGCATTTTCCTAATATACAGAGACAACTGTGTATCATCCCTTATTATGATCTAGGATTATTTACTAAAAATAACAAGAGTTTCTCAATACATTTTAACCCCTGCTTTATCTTTCAGAGCCCTTTGAGATGGGCACTGGATGTTTTGCATACTCAGCTGAGAAGAAAGAGGAGCATGAATTCCTCAGATATTGTGGTTTTCTAAAACAAAGAATGAAGGAGTACATAAGAATTCCAAATGTGCACACAAACAAGGCTCTTTCATGTTCACACAGGCAGAACAAAAACAACAAAAAAAGAATCCCTGCAGCAACTAATTCTCTGTCCTCTCATGTTGAAACTTAGAAAARGCAGAGTCAATATCAGAGAAGTCAATTCACAAAGAAATCTCCAACTGTCCAGTGGTGCTCTTTGTTCAWGGAGCTGATCAAAGTCCTTGGATGAAGAGGGAGCAGGAGCTGTCAGGAAGCAAAGCYCTGCTTCTCTGCTTTAACAGCAAAAACCCATGAGCATATTCCACTTGCTCTGTCCAGCAGCCATCCAGGTCCTCTTGTATGACCCAGGGAGGCTCCTAAAATCCCACAATGGAAATTTTTGTGTGGGGATTCCATTTAGGTTTGGGCTTCCACTGTTACAATCACCTGGAATGATACTGCATGGCACAACGTAAACAACTTCTTGTTCCTTTGCTGGACTGTGGTTCAACATGCAGGAGATACATCCACACCAAGATTTTGCCTGGCTCTGAAGAGCCTTTGCTTAACCAAAATTGCCTGAAAATAGATATTTCTTGTTTATTTATGCACTTTATTTACAAATAAATTAATAAATACATTTCCTGTAACTGAAATTCCTGCATTGTGGGAGATTGCTCAGCTGTCACAGATTGCTTTGAGGATGGGGGCACTCCTGCTCCTGATCTCATGTTTAAAACTCAGATTTTTCTCTGCACATCTTTTGCTTGACTTGCACGGAATCTACTTYTTTGCTGTTGCTCTGATTTCCCCTCCCAGATCAGAATGAGCAAGCCTTTAGTAGCTTATCACTGAGTAGCAAACCACCTGTAAAACTGATACTTTACATCTATGAATGTGCATATAAATGTAGAATATAAATTTACATTTTACATGTATATATGTATGTATATATGTGCATCCATATAYRTATTTATACATAAATATATAAGGGTCTTGACTAATACTTTCTTAATAAAGATTATCTTTTTGTAAAGAAAAAAAACAAAAGGTAAATATAAGAATGCCCTCAAATTATTCCACCAAGAGAAATGGTCACAAAATCATTAATATCCACCAGAGAAACTATAAAAGCTGCTGCAAWAGCTCTGTCCACCAGACTTAATTCCTGGSTGAAGTTTAGGAAAGAGTGATAAATGGAAAAACAAAAATCARATGGGACAGTTGTGTTCATGGAGAGATTGCTGGAGATGAAAACAAAACAACATTTACACTGAGCTTCGCTTAGACTGCGTTAAACCTAGGCTTAGAATTAATTCTAGACCAGGTTCATCATTTTTTCTGCAGTGTTTCACAATTACAGAAACCTTTAAACATTGGCAGATGACAGAGCCCCAGTGTGACATCAGAAACAGGGAAACAGGCTTTTAGCTGTGCTGCTTGACACAGGCAGCATGGCCCACTAAAGCAGGGAGCTGGAACAAAACCCCAACCTCACAGGGGTTTTGTTTTGCTGTGTGGAACAGCAACTGAGAGAACCCAGAGCTCTTCCTAATAAAACTGCATGCATCAATAAAATAAAAGAAAATAATTTAAAATTAAAATTAAATTAGATAAATAGGTATTCTGATTTTTTTTTCATTTTATCAATTATTACTTTGCATGCCTGTAGCCCAGCATAAGCTCCAAGGGCTCAGGGTGAAGGAAAATGTGTTGTACAATCTCCCTGACTTTCCTCTCAAAGCTGAGAGCTGAGCACCTGATTTAGGTGTGTGCACAAACCAGGGAGAGAAACAAAAAAAGAACTTTGCAGTTTGGAATAATTTTTTGTGCTCTTATGGATCTGTTTTAAAAAAACTTCCACGAACATCTGCCTCAGACACATGAAATGTACTTAATTCTACCAGCTGAGTTCTTTTCAATAAGAAATTGGAGCTAATCAAGTCTGCCATTATCTGYTGAAGATGCCAGAGGCTTCCTTGTTCTTTTATTCTTCCTTCTAAATTGGGAGAGGGTGACTGAATCTCTTTTGTATAATTTTCTGTTGCTGCCAGAATGTTTACAATTTATCCTTAATTAACCACAAAATGATTCTGTAATCAGTGGCAAAGTTCAAAACTGTAATAAGTAGGCTTTTTGTGAGTATATTTTTAAATTAATTCATTGTGGTTTGTTCTCAAGCCTTCCAYGGTTTGCAGAAGTGGAAAAAGCTGATAATTTTCAGCATAATCTGGAAGGGATGATGWACCAAATTACAGGGTCAGGGAATCACAGGAGGGTTTGGGTTTCCCTGGAATTGTTCCAGGCCAGGTTGGATGGGGCAGCCTGGGACAGTGGAAGGTGTCCCTGCCCATGGCAGGGGTGAGACTGGATGGGCTCTAAGCTCCCTCCCAACCCAAACCATTCTGGGGTTCTGTGATATTTCAAAGCATCAAGGATGTGCTTCTGAATCCATCAGAAATACCCTAAATCTGTACACAGCTATTTTAAATAGGGAACAYTGTGGTCAGTGCTGGGAGCTCTGACCAACAGCTGAGCACTGGGAAACACAAGAACAAATGCACTCAAGTGGAAACAGGACATTTCTGACACATGCCAAGAATTAAACCTCCAGAACAGCTCTTTTCATTCTGTGTATGAAGGTCTCTGTGCAGTGGATTGGTCAGGCTGGGACACAGCACCTGAAATTGGCTGAAAATGATCCAGATTGCATTAAAACTAAAGCAAGCAGACAATTATCAGATGTCCGTGTTAGTGTGAATTTATATGAAAAATACTCAACATGCATTTCCTGAGATATAGTAATAAATTTTGGTTGAACTAAAGCATTATTGGTGCATTTTTTCTTGTTTTCTGTRCTGTCAGAAGACTACAAAGCAGTGATTATTCATAACAGTCTGAGCAAATGCAGAGCGTGCCAAGCTGAGAGGTGCAGTCTGTACAATAGATGGAAGGGACAGCATCCAGAGGGACCCTGACAGGATCCTGGGAAGTGGCTCCATGCAAACYTCATGAAGTTCCAAAGGTCTGGAGCAAGGTCCTGCATCTGGGCAATGGCAGTGAAGCCTGGGGGATGACAGGATTGGGAGCAGCTGTGCCAAGAAGGACTGGGGGTGGTGGGAGGTGCCAAAGTGGCCATGCCCCAGCTCAGAATGTGCTCAGAACCCCCCTGCCCTGGGCTGAGCAGGAAAGGGATTGGGGTTCTGCCCCTGTGCTCAGGTGAGACCCCACCTGCAGAGCTGCCCCAGCACAGGAAGCACAGGAAGGACGTGGAGTTCCTAAAGCATGTCCAGAGCACACCTACCAAAATGATCAGAGGGCTGGAACAGCTCTCCACAGGCTCTGAGCATCCTGATSCTGTGATGGATGCCCCTGCCCATGACAGGAGGGATGGATTAGATGAACTTTGAAGCTCCCTTCCAACCCAAACCCTTCTAGGATTCTGTGATTCTTAACTCCATTACTTGTGGTTCTTTGTGCCATCACTTTTATACCACTCTGCTGTAATGCTGCTCTTACTGAGCACTAATTTCCTGTCTAGAACCCCAGAGTTCTTTCTTCCCTCACTAACACTCTCACTAAATTTCATTGTGTCACAAACACCAGCAAAGGAATGTGGAGCCAGATGCAAGAAGTTTCAGATCTAAATATTTTTCTTATTTCTCTCTTTTTTAATAATTTTTCTCAGCGAGTTCTCCACAGCTGCTATTGCCAGTGGYTTAGAAAACTGGAACTCTCTTTGTATCCAAATGGGAATTGACAGGGGTTAATATTGAAGCAGTCCAAATACATTCTTGAGACATATGCCATTATGAGCAAGCTTAATAAAAATAAAAGCATATTTTGAAAAAAAANCAGGATCCTGGGAAGTGGCTCCATGCAAACTTCATGAAGTTCCAAAGGTCTGGAGCAAGGTCCTGCATCTGGGCAATGGCAGTGAAGCCTGGGGGGTGACAGGACTGGGAGCAGCTGTACCAAGAAGGACGGGGGGTGGTGGGAGGTGCCAAAGTGGCCATGCCCCAGCTCAGAATGTGCTCAGAACCCCCCTGCCCTGGGCTGAGCAGGAAAGGGATTGGGGTTCTGCCCCTGTGCTCAGGTGAGACCCCACCTGCAGAGCTGCCCCAGCACAGGAAGCACAGGAAGGACGTGGAGTTCCTAAAGCATGTCCAGAGCACACCTACCAAAATGATCAGAGGGCTGGAACAGCTCTCCACAGGCTCTGAGCATCCTGATGCTGTGATGGATGCCCCTGCCCATGAMAGGAGGGATGGATYAGA
>CADDXX010000811.1:144020-167206 GCA_902810485.1 Alauda arvensis
CTMYWTTACTYGTGGTTCTTTKTGCCATCACTTTTATACCACWCTGCTGTAATGYTGCTMTTACTGAGCACTAWTTTCYYKTCTAGAACCCCAGAGTTCTTTCTTCCCTCACTCACACCCTCACTAAATTTCATTGTGTCACAAACACCAGCAAAGGAATGTGGAGCCAGATGCAAGAAGTTTCAGATCTAARTATTTTTCTTATTTCTCTCTTTTTWAATAATTTTTCTCAGCGARTTCTCCACAGCTGCTATTGCCAGTGGYTTAGAAAACTGGAACTCTCTTTGTATCCAAATGGGAATTGACAGGGGTTAATATTGAAGCAGTCCAAATACATTCTTGAGACATATGCCATTATGAGCAAGCTTAATAAAAATAAAAGCATATTTTGAAAAAAAAAAAAAAAAACACCCAAACTAAAAGGACTGGCACATTAATAAAAAGAATAGCCCCTGGCAAGGGCAAGGTGTCCGATGCAACTCAGTAATGATATTCATGGGGTGTTTAATGAACCCTACATTATTGTGATATAAGGAAAAAAGTACAGAAGTGTTAAATGGAGCTTGGGGCTGTTTTGCAGGTTTCTCCAAGCTTCAATTATTAGGAGTCTGGAAGGCTGAGGAGGGAGGAACAGACAAAGGAAAAAGAGTTGAAACAYTGAATATAACACTTAGAGTCAGCTGCAAAACATCCATTGTCTTGCACTGCCAAGATTTGGTTACTGAGCAGCTTGATTTCTGTGGTTGCATTTCTAAAACTTCTCAAAAATTACAAGGAATGGAGCCCTTGGAAAACAGAGATATGCTGGATGACACTTCCCAGATTACTCAGCACCGTGACCAAGGCTGGGTGTGCAAAGTGTCATCATGAGCAGCTTTGTGGATAGTTTTCCATGCCATGGGCAAGCACCTTCTCTTTGGAGAATATCCCAAGCTGGAAGGGGATCCACAAGGATCATGGAAGTCCAGCTGCCCTTCCCAGCACACACAGAAGCACAGCTGGCTGGGTCTGACAGGGCTGTGCTTTGCTCCTGGTGCTCCCTCACTGCCTTAATTCATATCCCTGATCCACAGGTTCCTCAGCCCCTGGAGTTGACTTTGATCCTGTCCAACATTAAATATCTATAAACAGGGCTGTTTTTCATCCAAACTTTCAACTCCAAATTTGAATATTTCCATAATCTGGTTTCCTCCTCCACTAGTCCAACCAGCTGCCACAGTTGGGAGTTTGCTGATGAGTCACACACAGAGATGAACAGAGTGTGAACTTTCAAGAAATATTTAAAACTTGGAGCAGTTTTTCATGTGTTGGCAGAGGTTTTCCTGAATGTTGGGAAAAGGTTCTTCCCCAGAGGGTGCTGGGCACTGCCCAGGCTCCCCAGGGAATGGGCACAGCCCCAAGGCTGCCAGAGCTCCAGGAGTGTTAGGACAAAGCCCTCAGGGGTGCACAGGGTGGGGTTTTTGGGGTGCCTGTGCAGGGCCAGGAGCTGGACTGGATGATCCTGGAGGGTCCCTTCCCACTCAGGAGATTCTGTGATTCCATGTCATTAACCAGAAATTCTCCCAGACCAGGTGTCCCTGCAATCCACATATCCTGGCACCCAGATCTCCTTAGACAAGCACATCTCTGTGCTGACAACTTCCAATTCCTTCAGCAGGAGCATTCTCCCACTGCAGCCTCATCATATTTCATGCATTCCACCTGCTGCTCATGAATATTTTACTCTGTAGTAAACACTGGGAAGAAGAAAGCCCAGAGGAAACCTCTCCCAACCTGCAACTGCAAAAAATGCCAGCTCTGCCTTGCTGCTGTGCCCTCAGAGCTGGAACTCCATCCTGGAGTTAATAAGGGTGTTAATATTTGCCATTATTTCTAAACCTTTCTGTCCAGGTTACCAGCAYATGCATTGTGTGTGCTGCTGAGGTTCTTTTCAGGAACAAAATATACATATAATTYGTATTCTCTGCAAATAAGAAGCCACATTGTTGGGTAATAAAAGAGGATGTGGGGTCRTTGAATTGAGCAGAGAGGAGTTGATTGAGAACATGAGAACTCTGCTTCAAGGTTTTCCATTTGTTAGATTGCAAGAATGTTAAGAGGTCTGTTCTAAGGGATTATTTCCATGCTATTCCTCGAAGCTGTGGCTTGGGGGGAGCTATCCAARGATGACTGTCTACTGTGACTAATTTCCAGTCACTCTGTGCCTTAGTCTCATTATTTTTCTGCATGTTTTCCCCATTCATCCCATAATTTTGCATAAAGCACATTTGTCAGTTTACGTGTCCATATGGAGTGCAGGGTTCAGTTTATGAAGAGGCTTCACTTTGAGATTTGCACATTACCCAACTTAGCATGTAAGTATTTTCTCTTCCTGACAAATGTTAGATTTGGAAAGATACATTATGCAGTAAAGTCCAGGGAAAAATGCCAAATCTGTGGGAATTTAGCATCGTGAACATATAAAAGTGACTAAAAAGTAACTGCAACATTTATGCTCCCAACTTGGAAGTATGGAAATAAACTTTAACTTAGAACCAAACAGCTTCTGCCTTCAAGGAGTCTGACATTTGCATCCCTAATAGTCCCAAGATTTCTAACAGCAAATCCAAACAGCCCTATTTGCACCCTGAAAAGTGRAGATATAAATACAGATAACACAGACATATGTTTATATATTCATTACTTTGAAACAGTTYTAACTGCTCAGAGCTCGTGGCAAGATGAAATTTTTCCATGAGTATTTAAAAAGAGCTGCAAAACGTGTCATCACCGATGTAATGCTATCTGTTTCATGCCTAATAATCATATTTAAATAACCAGATATTTCCTAAACAGTGTTTTCCTTGGAGCTTTAAACTGCAGTAATGTGTCCAGCAGCACTAGAGATTATTACCCAGAACAACTTGTGAAATAGAGAAGGAAAATAAACCCCCAAATATTAAACACTGGCAAGAGCACCATAACTAACCAATTGATTTCACTAAGCGTTTTTTAAAGTCCTGCTGCAATGATTTTTTTCAAAGATTTTTCCCCTGCTATTTTACGATGGAGACGCATTTTGTAAAATAAAGTGATGAAATGCTCTGTTCATTTCCAATACATTTTTAGAGCAAATGATCTCAACTAACATGGAGATYTGCTCTTTGTTTTGGGGTTCACCAGTGATGCAGCCCCTAGGTGAGGTTATTTAATGTACCATGTGTTTTACAGGCAGTCCCACAATCGCTGAGGTTGGAAAAGCCCTCCAAGGCCATCGATTCCACCCTGTGCCGATCCTCACCGTGTCCCCAGCCCAGAGCACTGAGTGCCACCTCCAGCCCTTCCTGGGACACCTCTGTGTTGGGGACTCCAACACCTCCCTGGGCAGCCCCTGCCAAGGCCTGAGCACTCTTTCCATGGGGAAATTCCTGCTGATGTCCCCCCTGAGCCTGCCCTGGCCCAGCCTGAGGCCGTTCCCTCTCCTCCTGTCCCTGTTCCCTGGCAGCAGAGCCCGACCCCCCCTGGCTGTCCCCTCCTGTCAGGGAGTTGTGCAGAGCCACAAGGGCCCCCCTGAGCCTCCTTTGCTCCAGGCTGAGCCCCTTTCCCAGCTCCCTCAGCCTCTCCTGCTGCTCCAGCCCCTTCCCCAGCTCCGTTCCCTTCCCTGGACCTGCTCCAGCCCCTCAAGGTCTCTCTGGCCACGAGGGCCCAGAACTGGACACAGCACTCGAGGTCCCTCAGCAGGGCCAGCACAGGGCACAGCCACTGCCCTGGGCCTGTGGCCACACCAGGGCTGGCACAGCCCAGGGACCATTGGCCTCTTGCACACCTGGGCACACCTGGGCCCTGCCCAGCCTCTGTCACCAGCATCCCAAGGCCTTTCCCAATGGGAACTTTCCAGCCATGTTAAAAACATGGTTTTGTTAGAAACTATCCAATTAGCCTTTATCAGGGGTTAATACTGACTTCGGAGAAAGCTGGGACACACAGCCTGTGTCAGAGGARCTGTGTGGGGAAAAACCCAGTGCAACTGTAAGATAAATAATTTCCTGGTTGTTTGGAGTAAAATTGGGAGAGACCACCAGAGTCTGCCAAGAGGTGCACAGACATCTGCATAAAAAACAATGTTTAAACCAAGGGAAGCCTATGATGTGAAAGCTCAGAGAGAATATTTATCCACAGACCTGTGAACAACTCAGAATGATGAAGAAAAGACTGCAGAAAAAGGGAGGGGAAAAACTCCCCCCTGGGAGAGGAGATGTACCTGGATATTTATGTTTAACACCCCAGATATCCAGTTCACATGGATGGTTACACCTAAGCTGTTTTGAAATTCTGTTGTGCCCTCCACCGGGAAAGTAAATTAAGAGCTGTGTGCATTAAAATCCTAAAGGTGTGCCCAGACCTTGCACTTCTCAACACAGAGGTTTGTCCTCCAAAATGCCTACAGAGTTTTCCAAAAGTAGAACAAGAACATTCAGATCAACATTAGATGACAAGAAAATTAGCTTCAGAAATTAGATCTTTGGAAGAGTTCTGGACCAAGAAAAATTTTAATCAACTAAATATTTTCAATTTGACATGTAATTAAATGCTTTATTTCATTTTAGACCTAATTAACTTTTTAAAAATCAATTAAAAATGAAAACACCGCTTTAAAATGAAAGGGGATGTTTCATCCAGAAATGCTGAAACRTTTCACATAAATTCCCTCTTTTCCYATATGAAATTAATGACTCCATTTTATCTGTGCTCATTGATAGCTTTGTTCGTGCAAAATATACATTTTAATGAACTTAATAATCTTCAAAATGTTATACCCACCTCCGCAGAGAGTCACTCTAAGTGTTCTCCAGAAGTTTGTATTGTCTTTGCCCAAATTGCCTGAGTTATATCTGCATTAGTTGGGGCTACATATAAAAAACAGTGCTCTAAATGTTTTTCAGATGAGACATAATATTTGGAAAATAAACCCAAAGTTAGTATTCAGTTGTTAAATTAATATTAAATGATTAAAAGAATCATTAATCTTACTAAATCATCAAGAATCCTGCTCTTGTGCTGGCCCACACTCTCAAGTGAGGRGACACCTATGAACCTGGAAAGTCTTGGATTTCATATACCCATTTCTTGTCAAAAGGGAAATTSTAAAAAGAAATTGAAATTAAGGATAATGAACTTATGTTTATGTGGCACTGTAGGGAATCAGTCATTTATCCTACCAGGCCCTTTGGCATAGAGCAGGAGAAAGGCTGCTAATTAACAGTGGTTGGTTATTAATCACACTTATTCCCTCTCCATTCACTCCATGAAGTGCTTGCACCACAAGTGCTTTCCTTGCTTGGAGAAGAGCAGCTGTATCTACTCCTGTGTATTCAAACAGACAGATGTTAGAAGGACCCTAATTTTCATATATTTGTCTGAAAAAAGGTCTTATTTTTACAGTCCCAATCTTAAGACTAATGCTTCTTAAAATGMATGCTTGTGAAACACTCCTGAAAATAGAGCGCACTTGAGCACTCCCAAAGATAGYGCTTTATAAATTCATTATGGGCACATTTAGGGGATAATACGTGGGAAAACAAAGCTAAAACTGTGACTGGCTCTACACCACTCACTGGAGAGTGTGGCATCACTCTCATGGCAGCCCATGAGAGGCAAACTCAGCAGAGTGAGAAGTCAGGGAAAATGGTGGAAATCAATTGGGAAAGGCAGAAGTACAAAACAACCCATGTTAATGCCACTGCTCAAATCCAAGTGTATGCAAATTGTATACATTCCCACAAAATGCCAGCACTGCACCCCTGGAAGTGACCCAGTCCAAATTCATGGCTTGAGGACCTTATGGAAGTGCTCTGCTGGTTGAAAACTCCTCAAGGTCAGCATAACAATGTCACACTTCTTGGTATTATCCTTTGCAACCATGAGGAACATCCTCTCTCTGAGTTCCTGAGCTCTGTGGTTACAGGGGTATGAGACAGGCAGACTTGTTCTCACCTCTCAAGGCCATTTCCATGATAGAGTGACTTCCCAAACACTTTGCAGCACCAGGGATCATACTGGAGCCTAATTTTACCCATTTTTGAATTGCATCACATGGTAGTTATTCCATGGACACACAGCACAACAGGCCAGGACAAGAACTGAGGAATATCTAATTGCTGCTTTGGTAATGATCAGAAGAAAATGGCACCTCCAAGAGTGGGAGGTTGTTACCTATTTTATATTAGGTTATTGACCTCATTAAACTCAAACCCAGAAAATTATAACTGTCCATGGAAATTGCAATTTTCCAATGTGTTATCTCCTTTCTTCTTCAGATTAAGTATTGTCATATTTAACACAATATAATTGCATGGAACAATTGATTTCAGATTTTACTTGCTAGACATGTTACTGCTGTGTGCCAGTGTAAGCCCTAAGTCTAGAACTAATAAATTAATAAATTTTTAAGTCTAGAATTAATAAAATTAATAGCAGATGTGGGCAAATGTCGTATGAGCAGAAACACAGCTGGAAGTTGGTGGGAATGAGGCACACACATCTGTGTGAAGTCTACTATGGTGCTACAGTGCTTCCAATAGTTTTAGAAAATTATAGAGTGAAAATTAAAATTACAGTGATTGAAATTTATCAAGTTTTTCATATATCTACCCCTTTTTTTTCCTCTTTTTCTTTTTCCTGAAGGCACACATACCCATAAATATTCACCCTTTGTTTTCAAAAAACCTCAAAGTCATTTAGTGTGGCATTCTTTCCAATATATTCTAAAGTTTGTTAACATAGCCCTGAAATTCCTTGAGAAAATATATTTAATCTTTCCACACATATATATTTTCTCGTGATTCACATCCATCTGCTCATCCAGTGAAATATGGGAATATTTCTTAGTTAAAGGTTTAGTACTTTCAAGGTTTTGGCTGGCAGAGCTCTATCCCTYGGCTGGGTGATGCCAGTTCAACCATGCCCAGAAGAATTCTGTGACCTTTAACATAATGGAACTTCAAAACCTCCGCCGTCTGCTACACAGAAATCTAAATCAGAGGATAATTGGGGAAAACCAAAAAGAAGTGGGTAAGGAGGTCTCAGAAATTTTACACTGAAGGTTTTTTTTGCAACTGCACTGAAATTTTCTTGATTTGGATATTCAGTGGTGGTCTCCTGACCATGGAAGGGTTCTGTTGAGGATGACTGGACAACTCTGGAGGTCAAATCACTGATGGTGATAGCACCATTTTGGTTTCTATGGCCACACAGGAATCTTTGAAGATTGACAAGTGCATGAGAGACAAGAACCACCTGACAAAGTGGGACAAAGATACCTCTGCCAGGTTGGCCCATCTGCAAAGGAGATCTTTAAACTAGGAACTGGGAAATGAGCCAGCTCWGAGCCACGAGAGGACAGACCAACATTAAACAATATTAAGTGTTCCAGGTCAGGCTGGATGGGGCTTGGAGCAGCCTGGCCTTGTGGAAGGGGGTAGAACAGGATGGGCTGTAAGGATCTTYCCAACCCAAGCTGTCCTGTGAATCCATGATTCCATGATTGTGGTGACAGCGCTACAGACCTCTTGCTTGGGAAGAAGTAGATGAACCCCTCATTCTTACAGGATTTCCAACAGCAACCTCATGAAATTCAAGAGTGGGAAGCGCTAAGTCCTTCCAGTGGGGAGAAACAAATCCATGCTCTGCTGGGCACTGCCTGGCTGGAAGGCAGCTTTGCTGCAGAGAAGGACCTGGAGGCCCTGGTGAACACCAAAAGCTCAACAAAGGTCCATGTGCCCAAAGTGAAGGGAAGTGTTCTTTCCACATCACACACCACTGGGACACACAGCTGCAGTGATGTGCCCAATGCTGGGTAAGATGGACAAGCATTTAGCAGGGTTAGGCCAGCAAAGGACTTTATTTGATGTTGCTTTGAGGAAAAGGCACAGGAAAATCTTTTCCAAACTCAACTCTCCTATGATCCCTAATATTCTGCCAAGTAACTCTCCTTTTGGTTTGATGGAAGCTGTCCCTGCCCATGCAGGGGGGTTGGAAATAAATGGTTTTTAAAGGTCACTTCCAGCCCAAACCACCTTAGGATCCTGAGATCAAAGCAGTTTTCAAAGCAGCATCTGATGTGGAAAAAAAYCCCTGAATATGCAAAATTTTGTAGGTGGACCACCAAGCATTTTCTGATAAAAAGCTATAAAGTGCCTGCTAGCAACACTTGCAGGATAAAAGCATGTGAATGCTCTAAATATTTTGATGAAACYATCTGTGAACCTCCAAGGCTTCCATTATAGCAATTCTCTCAAATATAATAAGTGGGAAGAATGACAATGAAATAAGCATCAAAGTGAGTGTTGAAATAGGAGCATTTTTGACAATAAATATTCTTTCAAGGGTGCGAGCTGCAGGTCACCAAACCATTAAATCAATGAAACTTTTAAGCAAAATTTTGGAGAGAGATCAGTTAAGTAGTGGGTACACCTGCAAAATATATTTTGTATTCAGCTCAGTAATTACAGGACATCCATCACTTCTGAATTTTCTCACCAACAAATTGCATAAAGTTCTCTCTATTCTCCWGCCTGTATTATTGTACCAAGATCTCATTTCTCTTGGAGATAATTTATGTTGCTTCTCTCAAGGATGTGCTGCCAAACCATTATTCACACATTTTGCTACTATAAAAACAACAATGTGCAGACAAGTCCTGAGCTTCTTTCTGGAGGCAGCGAGATCGGGGCTGGATCTGAATTTATGGTGGTGCWAAGTTTATATTCTCATGCCAGAGACTTTAAAAACCTTGCACTTGGTCATCTCTGGAGCTGTTGGAAATCCCAGTGTTTTTGGAAAAAATAAGCTTTTAGCCATCACAATTAACAAGGGGAATGTCTGCTCCAAGAAGATAAGGCAGCAGGAAACCATAAAGATGAGTAAAGTCTTCTCCAAAAGTCACAGTGTCAATACAAAACACAAAAGTGAAARAAATATATAAAGAGTCATAAAAACATCTGGTTCCAACATAGAATTAGTTTTTATTTACAGTAATATAAAGGTTTTCTRAGTTATTGTGGCACTACCCTTTCCAGCAGCATCTCTTGTACAGGGCAGAGATTTTMTCTACCTGAACAAGCAAAGGTGGGTGGCGCATTTGGAGTGCAGTTCTTGTGCTGCAGGATTTTAGAATCCAGATTATTGCACGACCTATACACACCTGGGTAAGCAGTCCTGCAARCAACAGGCACCTGTGAGAATCCATTGTTTAAATGATAACATTTCAAAACTGCGGAAACCAGGAATTTATCTGTTCACGTGGTGGACTCCACATCCCTGGCAGTGCCCAAGGCCAGGTTGGACAGGGCTTGGAGCACCCTGGGGTGATGGAAGGTGTCCCTGCTCATGGCAGGGGTGGAACTGGATGGGCTTTAAAGCTCCTACCAAACCAAACCAAGCCATTCCAGGATTTTACAATCCTATTCTTTATCCAATTTCTTTTCTTTTTCAAGTCAGTAGAGTTAAAAACAGTGACTRAAGCAAAAGAGTAGATTCATGGAACTGGCTAAACCCATGACAAAAAGTATATAACCCATTCATGGCTGCAAAGCACTTGCTGTGGAAGCAAGACAGATCACTCCTTAACCCCTATAAACTTTTCAGGAACAATTAGGGACTGTCAAAGGAGTTGGAGTTATTTGCAAACCTGGGTGTCTTTCTCCTCCCAGCAATAAMATTTATATAAGAGCTCTGAGTGCTRTCTCATTTTGATTGTCTTTGCCACTTKTACATTTTATCCTCAAATAAACTGTTGTTCACTCAATGTGAAAATGATGCAATGTCAGAGAAAGGTATTTTGCACTTGTTTCTTATCCTTTTTTTTGGGTTTTTTTGGGTTTTTTTTGTTTGTTTTTTTTTAACAGCTAACAAGCCCAAATACCTGTTACAGGTTCCCTACTTTGGAGCATTGATTTTTGCTTTGCAGTAGTGGTGGTGGGGTGACCTTGGCTGGCTCTGGGGTGCCCAGGTGTCCTCTGCTCTCAGCCACAGAAATATTTGCCCATATTTGCAGAGAACATTTGCATGGGCCGGTGAGAGGAAAGATTTACACTGCTGGGGTAATCTCAGAAGAGAGAACTCCGACAGAAAGGGTCAGGAACCAACCAGGAGGTTGGAACCTGGTGATCTTTAAGGTGCCTTGCAATAAACCATTCTGTGATTCCATGATTATATCTATGTGGGTATTATTAAGGCATCTTCAAGCAAAAGTGACCCTGAAAGAATGCTCTGGGATAAAGACACAAAATAATTAAATTTAAAAAAAAAAACCCAAAAACAAACTGTGAAGGAACAGCCAACCAAACAACTGCAATCTGCTTCATGTACAGCAGGAGTTGTCTCTTCAGCTTTTGCTTTCTTTGGGTATTTGTACACAAATTAGTTTGGATGTTTTTTTCCTCCACTTCTGTAGATTTTAAACCGTATTAGTGTGAAACTAATGGATGAACCCCAAAGGCTCTGTTACAGAGAGACAAATAGATGTAACACCTTGCTATTTACCCAGAGCAGGCAGCTTGTGATTGAGGAGAGAATTGCCTATTATGCCATTCTGGCAAACATAAAGAGACATTTAAAAGGTATCACACCAGCTGCCCACAGAAATCCAACACGAGGCAGCACTTTTTCATCTGGTGTTGTACATCTGTTTTCAGTGGCTCATCCAGCACATTCTCCTGCTGAGATAACCACACAAAGAGGCAGGAATGGAGCATTAGTGGCAGGCAGAGTTCATCCCACTGCTTCTGGATAAGACACTGRCAATGAGCATTAATAGACCAAGCCATCTCAGTCTGAGCTGAAAATACCATTAATATAATTGGTGCCTACACACTGTGAGAAATGAGGTTGCTGTATTAAAATTTAAAATGAAAAATGTCYTCTCCACGCAGAGGAAAAAGCTGTTTCATATAGGAAATGTTTGTACTATTGATCCTTTCTTTTTAGTATCTGYTCTTGCATAAAAAAAATAAAGGAGATTTTCAGGGATAAGAACTCCACCACCTCCCTGGGCAGCCCCTTCCAATCCCTGACCACCCTTTTCTGTGAGRAAATTCCTCTTGGTGTSCAACCTGAACCTCCCCTGGCACAACTTGAGGCTGTTTCCTCTTTTCCCATTCCTTGTTCCTTGGAAACAGAGCCCAATCCCCACCTGGCTGCCCCCTCCTTTCACCATCAGCAAAGCACAAATTCAGCACAGAGAAGAGCCCATGCAGGCCATAGAATTGAATTCTTTATTTGTAACACCCTGTACTTGTTATGTCAAGTACAAGAACAGCTCCTCAGTGCTCCCTTTTAACTTCTGACATCCCAAGCTCCTCAAACACTCCCCATCCAACACTTTTTTTTCTAAGTCAGGCCTATGGGAACTCTTTAAAAAGAATAAACATTTGAGACAAGGACTACAAGATTGGGGAASCAAACCAAACTACAGCAAAGCAGAAATAAGATAAATACTGAGATGTTAGTTARTTTTCTTTGTTGTACTTCTGCCACCCAAGGTAACAAAGGAAAAGGTTTGGTGACAAGCAAGAATGATTTAGTTCAGCTTTTAAAAAGGAAAAGTTCTTTAAGTATGTCATACACTGGGCTAAAATGTATTTAATTTTTARTTACTTAAACAAAGCTGTTTCTCCCACAAAGATGGTCTCTGTTTTGTACCTGTGTCATTTGTTCTGCTGTGTTCTGCAGGAGCAGAGACACGTCAACATTGTWTGACAAAACAATGCTAACAAATGCTAAGAGTTTATGGAAAAGGAAATATATCATCATGGCTCTGCCACTTTTACCTTTTCCAGYAAAAACACAGCCCAATTTTCACAGTGGGAACTCAGCACATCCACAGAATGCTCGAGCACTTTCTCCTTTACAGCATCAATCAATGTACTTAAATGTTTTTTCGGAGCAAAAATAGATTAGAATGCAAATTAAATGGAGTGAATTKGAGACACAATCCAAGTTAGCAGTCACATTACATCGGAGCAACAATTTAATATCATTTCTGCTCCTTCCTGAGTGCTTTTTATTAAGCTGTGTGACAGCTGGCACAGCTGGCCAGAACTGCTCCTTGGCTGTGCATCCTCTCTGCCAGCCACTAAAGCAGCAAGGAAAAAAAAAAAGCCTTTTCAGTGGCTCTAAAAATACCATAATATATACTATAATACACCATCTGAGCATTTCAGAGTTATTAATATATTTCTTTACCTCAGAATCAATATTGCTCCCTGTTTGAAAGGAAGAATTATGATAAAAAAAAGGCCTAGAGAGAAATTTTATCAATTATGACACTCATTTTCAAGGATGATACTGGGACTTGAGCAAATAAGCCCTAATGATCCTGYAGCCATGCTGGGATTTACCTGGCTGTCTTGTTCAGGTGGCTTCAAAAGCTTTAGGATTCTTCATAATCTTGAGGCTGCTCAGGCAGAGGGAGGGAGGAGAGGGAGCTGAACTGTTGTTTACAAGGCTGGAGGATTTTCTGGTGTAGCACAGCACGGATAATCTYCTGAAGCAAGAAACACTCCTATTTCTTCTGGGTTTTTTTCTTCACTTCTTTTTCTTTTTCTTTTTATTTTCCCCAGATAAATGTTCTAACTGCTGCAACATACTTTTCCATTGTATTTGTAGCCCTTTTTCAAATTGAAACAATGAAAGTCTTTTGGTATTTTCCCCCAAATACAGGTGAAAGAGTGGGGAGGTCTGAGTTCATCCAGAACAGCCTGGCATGGGGAGAGATGAGGAAAGGTCATTGGAACACTTTGTATTCAAAGCTGTTTTCCTCAGCTTCAAAGGAACAAAAACAAAACTATGCAAGGGAAGTTTTGAAGTGTAAAATCAGATTTTTTTTTTGGTGTAAGACTCATCTTACTATCTAAATCTAAATTGTTTCACTCTGTAATTATTTCATGTTGTGCTGTCATCAGACATGGGATTACTCTCACTATTAAATTCATTGGAAGGGGTGACCCTTTCAGTTGGAGCACTAACAGCTTTTTTTCCCCATCTTCCAATATTTAAATGCAAAGATTGATCTATTCAATCATCTGGACATATTTCCTGGTGTTTTCCAGCTTGCAGCATAGATTCCATYAGAGATTTTTATTTTATTTTATTTCYAATCTAGGAAGAAGCTGGGTTTTTAGGGGTGTTAGAATAGAGTTTAACCACTTATCTGTGGTATCAGCACCAACGAAGTAACCAGAGAATCCCAGAATCCCAGAAAAGTTTGGATTGGAATGGGCCTTAAATCCATCCCTTTAAGATGCCCTGCCAGGGGCAGGGACTTCTCCCACTGTTCCATGTTCCTCCAAGTCCCATCCAGCCTTGCCATCAAACCCTTCCTTTGTTCCCTCACCACAAAGATGTTCTGCTCTCCAAACTCCCCTGGGTTTGATCCAGTTTGCTTTCCAAGCCCCAGGAAAGGATTGCTGAGTGCTTTGGGAATGGGTTGCACCACACGTARCACCACGGTTTCTGCTGTCCCAGGGTGTGCACCTGGCCTGGGAAAATCGATTGAAGTCCTACATTTTGCCACATTGTGGCCCTCAGTTTGGCCARAAATCTCTTTCCTTCTGTTCTTTTCTCATTCCAGACCTACAGCTCACAAGATGCAGAATTCAAAAGCTGTGGTGACTCACACTGGTGAATGAGAAGCTAAACATTATTTTTGTAAAGGAATACTGAAAAAGTTTGATTGCTGTGGTTTGGGGTTTTTCTGCCTCAACGAAAACATTTCTGTTTTAGAAGGATTAAGTCAAAAGTGAGAGATTAGTATTAATTTCCTTTACCTCAACAAGCATATAATGAGATTGTTTTTATTTCCACGAGCTAAGGAATTACATGTGTCTTTTGTGCATGTTCCTTGGGTTTCTGCTTGCAAAGCAAGCAGGAAGTAAAATCTAGATACTTTCCAACTCCAKAAATTTATCCTTTTTACTACAGGGYAAAGAGAACCTTCKTTAAATATCTAAATGTCAAGARCTATTTAATTAATGTGGGCTTACCCTGAGGAAGGTGAGTTTCCACCAAACTGACAGCAAAAACTAATCCATGTATTCGTGTTTAAAAAGGACTTGAGGAAGGGTTTAGAATGAACCCATTTGAGATGACAGGTGAGTTCTGTGAACTCATAAAAAACACCTTAAAAATGTGGGGTTTGTGTCAGTCTAGAAATGGAGATGGATAACAGGGGTGTGTAAGACACTCTTGGTTTTGTACAGGTTGAAGTACAAGGTAATTAATTGCCTTTAAAACCCCTCTGGTAAGCCTCCTGCACTGATGAGAATGTATTTTTAATGCACTTGGAATCTTACACTTTTCGCATTTTTCCCGATGCATTGGGTACAAAGTACCTGAAAAACCTGCACAAATTACATCCTGTAAATGCAGCCACTGACTGGAACGCAGCATGGTAATTAATACCCATTAATTAGTTTTTTATTTGCTCTCTAACCCCTTGCCAAGGAACGAGTAATCCTCCTAATCCTCCTCCAACAGCCATGTCCCACCAATCCATCTTCCACGAAGWATGGCAGTGCTGCATTTTAGTTCAGTATTCAAAGCAAAATTGACTTTAAAATCATCCAGAAGAGATTTTTCTGGCCTGGAAGCTCTCCCCAATCTCCCTGTCTTTTATTGCTCTGACCATGCACAACTCTCAAAGCTCAGGAGATCAATGACTTCTACATGGCTCAAATCTCAAGTAACAAAACTTAATGTCCCAATCTTCTCCCACATGCTTTCAAAACATAACACACCAAATAATTGACAAACTGAGCTGTGCCAATTCTTTCTCTCATCAGCTGGTTTTGCCATGTAACAGCATCCTCTCTCCACTATTACCTCACTGAAGTGGGACCTGAGTTCTGTGAAACCAGCACAGATTGTACCAAAGGTTTTTGCCTTCACAGAATCATAAATGAGTCTGGGTTGAAAGGGATCTTTTAGAGGTCTTGATGGTGTTGGATCACAATGATATCCMTAAAGCACAGGAAAAATCTGTTATTTTGTAGCCTTTTTTTCTTTAAAAACAGTGTTTATTAAAATCCTGCATCATAGGGCTTTAACACTTGAGACTATAGTTTTCCAAATCTATGTTTATTATATTCAGTATGTTATTATATTTAAGATATTATTATTTTCAGTATGGAATTATTCAGTATCATTGTATTCAATGTTATTTTACTCTGTTTTATTGTATTTAGCATTATTATATTCAGTATGGAATGAAGAAAAGTTCCTGGTATAGCTGATGTCAGCTCAATATAAAGACACATTTGAACATTGCTTGGATTTTTATTCCAAACTGGGCATTATTTGTGTAAAGTTAAAGGGAGAAATGGGACAGTTCAACATGTCTTACATTACTTTCCTTGGATAATATCACTGTCAATGGTGTGGCTTCTACATCACCATAATCCATTTTTTTTCCCCCAACACAATCTTATGAAATGGCAGTAAATTAAAATATTTGTCTGACTGCTGGAGGAAATGAGAGTAATTATTACAAAATTAAGAGCTGCTGTACTGCTAGAGTTGGGAAGTTATTTTTTTTAAATTACATTTCCTAGTGGAAAGGTGTATTGCCTGAAATCTTGAAGCATTCCCATCAAAAGCTGTGTTTGCACCAAGTGGTGCCAGAACAGGCAGGATTAAACCCTTAATTCTTTGTCACTGCACCTGCTCCAGTCCCCATTGCCCTCTGCTCGCAGAGCACTCTCCAGGTGCTGAGTGCAACAGGAAATTCAGGGCTCCTGAAATCTCCAGTGAAGAGCCCAGACCTGTGACCATCTGTGTCAGTGAGATCATTGGTCAAGAAGTGTAAATCCACAAGGACTGAGGGGTGGAATGGGCTTTGGGTGGTCCTTGGTCAGGGCTGAACCCTGAAAGAGCTTTTGGGGTGCAGTGGGACACCCCCACACTGCACGATGCCAGGAGAGCTTGATGAGACAACAGGGGGTCAGGGCAGACTCCAGTTCAGTTCAGAAAGTCCAAAAAATTATTTTTTAAATTCCTAAACAGATCTTTATAGGGGTATTTGGGGACTGAAGCCTCTTTTCCCAAATCCAAGCTGGTTCTTCTACCTGTAATTGAGGAATTATCCTCAGACACACAGTAGATAATACCTCACCTTTCTAAAGGAAGGAAAGCTAAAAGTTCCTTTAAAGTCAGAAACTGTTATTATTTTCCTTAAACTCAATACAGAACTATGTTGAAAGGTTTTCTTGAAGCAAATTGAAAGAAGGCTCCTCCCAGGGCCTCAGCAGTTCAAAAGCCTAATCTTTGACCTTTTATTTAAAGAGAAGCCTCAATGTAGACTTTTTAAGAATAAATGAATCTCAAATTCACTGTGGTTATTTTTTTTTTTTATTTTATTCAGTCAGAAAACTGTTCCTGTGCTTTAAGGTGGCAATTTGCTTCTTGAGGAAAAAGCAAAGCAGATTACAAAACAACCACRTATTTGAAATTATTTGTTTGGGGAATAACACATCATCTGTGCTCAGCACATTTCTGCACTCCTGATAAGTAAGTGTGAAGTCCTTTAATCAGTGCAACTTCACACATACTTTTGTTCAGCTCTGCTTTAGGTGGTTAAATAGGTAGTTTGGAATCTGGGTTGKTTGTTTTTTCTGTTGAGTGCCTATTTTGTCATAATCATTACTGCTGGAATCCACCAGAAAAGGAAAACAAAAAAACCCTGCAGTATAATGAAAGCTTTTGCTATTGGAAATCGCCATTATTTACATAATAGTTGTGCCTTTCATTCYGAGCTTTATACATCCCTGTGTGGTAAAAAAGAATGAATAACAGAAGCTGTTTTGKGGGGGTTTTGAGGACGAGGCTGCTGCTTCTGGCTAACTCCAGGACATACACAGTTAAGTGAATTAGTAGATGTTGCCCTTTTCCACTGCAACTTTAAAGAAAATAATTGACAATCGCAGCAGGGGGAAGSCACAGCGGCTGGGCAGATAAGGGCACCCCTCAGAGCTAAAAGAGGAGCTGATGTCTGGAACTGCCTGTGATCCACCAAAGCACAGACCCCATGCACATAAAAGCATTTAAAGTAGGATTCAAATATGAGCTCATAATAATACTTACTAAAGTAACATCAGGACACAAATGCAGCAGAATTGGGGGAGAAATTCTAGTTTGTTTTTTATTTTACTTAATGGCTTAGTAAATATATTATTGCCATCTCCAGGAAATGGCCTTGGGTCTCATCCCAACTCTCCCTGTGCACCACTGCAGTCCTGGCCTCCTGGGTTTGTTAGGGGCTTGTTTTGTGAGATCGTCTTGTCACGTCTCTTGGAACAGCCTGCACTTCACTGGGGACAGCAGCAAACAAACACCTCGACAATCCAGGCATGGAGTCAGAAGCCCAGAATGACAATCGGGCCAATTATGGGATTGCATCGAAAAAATTGACACAGAACAAGAGGAAGTGGCCTCAAGCTGCACCAGGGAAGGTTTAGATTTGATTCCAGGAAAACAAAGCTTCACAGGAAGGGTTGTCAAGCATTGCTGTCCAGGGTGATGGTGGARTCACCATCCCTGGAAATGTTAAAAAACATGCATGGATGTGACACCTGGGGCCATGGGTCGGTGGTGAGCACGGTGCTGTTTGATGGCTGGACTTGATGATTARAGCTCCTTTCCAGCCTTAACGATTCTGTGCTTCCACCCCTTGAGAACTGCCAAAAGGCTACTTGCTAAGCATGCCAAGAAGGAGACAGAAGCAGAAGAGAAAGCAAACCAAGAGGCCAACAGCCCCTTAGTGCAGCTAACCTGGACTGGGAAACTCRTTCCCAGCAGGATTGGGCACTRCAGATCTGGGAAAGAGCAGCCAAGCCTTGAGAGCCATCTAAAACTGAATCATCTTTTAAAAGAGACAATCTCAAATTGGGAAGGGAAGGAGAAGAAAGATGTTCCCTTCAGTTCCTTCCTCACTTAGCCCTTGAGCCTGACGTGCCTGACCTCAGCACCCAAAGCAATCCAGAAGGCAGCAGTGCTCCAGGGGAAATTCTTTGGGAATTTCTGGCTCTGGGAATTCTTTGAGGGGCTTTGTTGCTCCTTGCCCTTCCCAGAAATCCTGAGAGGAGATTTTTCTCTTTGTYTGTCCTGTGAAGATTTGCCAGCCTTCCTTCCTTGCTCACTTCCATCCCCTCCCACATCACAGCACTCCCACTCCTGGCTCTGCAGTGTCCCTGGGAATACCTGGGATTTCCCTTACCCTGTGCACCCCTCCTTCCAACCCAAAAGGTTGGTATGTGTAGGAAGAAAAGGCTTGGAATCCTAATCTGGATTTATATCAATGAAAAAGCCAGATTTTAATGACTGAATAATTTCAATGAGCTTTGTATCCGACCATCCACTCAATGAAAATGTGACACAGGGAGAGGTTTTTTATGGATTTAGGGCCTCTTGCCATGAGCCTCAAAAATCCCCTTCTAAAAATTCCTGAGATTAAATCTCTCTCCTATATTTACTTTCATATTAGAAAGAAGGAATCAAGTGCATGTTTTAAAAAACAAAGTGCTGTAAAATAAACAAAATTGTTTGTCTGTAACAGAAACCTTTTCTCCAAAATCTAACACTCTATTACACAAGACAAAAAGTGATAGAAAGATCTCTCAGAATRAGGGATTCTTTAAGTTTCCAAAAGATGCTGCTGTAATGCAGGAGAGAAAAAGGAAATGAGTAGCTAAAATGCAAAACCSAAGCCTTTGATTAAGCATTTTTAATGATAAATTTATCTGAAAAAKGGTCTTGTGAAAAACAGTGAAATTTTTCAGTGACTTGCTTTGAAGTGTGATGAATCATTGAAAAGAGAAAAAAATACAGAAATATAAGTACAAAATAATTAATCAGTGCTGGGTATTTTGTAGAGATTTGTTCAGATGGAAGCAGTAATTAAAACTGAATGCATATGAAAATCTTTATGTTTATTATAAAGGACGGGAGGTGGGGGTGACAATGTTTTCCAATGCTTAAATAAATTAAAATAAAAAGCTCAAAACCATGTAAAAATGGAAAATAAAGAAAGAATGAAAGTATGAAATGGCAGCCACACTCTGCAGCTGATTAGGAAAACCAAGTTCACAAATTAGGCATTATGACTTACAGGATGAAGAAGTTGAAAAATGGACTGTGATTGATGTAGTCCCTAATTAAGACAAATATTGTTCCCTGTTTGAAAAAAACCTCAATTTCCTAAATAAAAGTCTTGCTGACCCAGTGGAATAAAAGATTTTAAGAGCCTGTAAATAACATAAAACTTCATCAAAATCAAATTGTTTATTAGATGGATGAAGCCCCTCTGCTGTGAGGAAAGGCTGAGGTAGTTTGGAGAGGAGAAGGTTCAGGGTGAGCTCAGTGTGGCCTTGCTGGATATGAAGGAGCTGACAGGAACAATGGAGAGAGACTGCAAGGAGGGAAAGGACAAGGGGGAATGGATTCCTGCTACACAGGCAAGGGTTAGATGTGATATTGGGAAGGAATTGTTCCCTGTGAGGGTGGGGAGGCCCTGGCACAGGGTGCCCAGAGAAGCTGTGGCTGCCCCTGGATCCCTGGCAGTGTCCAAGGCCAGGTTGGATGGGGCTTGGAGCACCCTGGGACAGTGGGAGGTGTCCCTGTCCATGGCAGTGGATGGGTTTTAAGGTCCCTTCCAACCCAAACCACTCTGGGATTCTCAGGTCATTTCTTTTCTTTCCCTCCTTGTCCAAGTAATGCAACACAGCTTCTGCTGCATCAGCACAACTTCCTGGACCCACGTGGATTCAGTTCAAGCTTAACTTCAAGCCTGTGGCCTGGTTTTAACACTGTTTTGGCAAGACTGAGGACAGTGGCAGGTTGTTATTCTCCCACAAAATAATGGTGTTTAAGCTCTACCTCCTGTAACCAGAATGAAAAACTCCTGTGTTTCTGCTTGTCCCTTGTCCTGTCACTGGACTATTTCAGCTTCATGGAAAGAAATTGGTTTGGACTCAGAATCAGGARCCTCTTTATAAAAACAAGTCAAACTTCTCACAAAAATACCTGATGAGGTTTTATTATCAAAAAAGATTAAACACAACTTGGCTTAGATCTGAGTCCATGGAACCATCTTTCAAGAGGGGAGAGAGGAATACTTAAAACAATAATGAGGAACATTATGAGTTTATTCAGCTGTTTCAATTTCTTAATTAGATGTCATAGTTGATTGCAGTAGGTTCAGGATGTTCTGTGTTCTCCACACTAAAACTTCTGATGAAACAATCATTTTAATTATCTTTTTCTGCATTGCTGCTCTGATTTCTGTGCGAAGTTATTGGACACAAAGCCAATTTTAAAAATAGAGATAACTCAATTTATGGATGTGTGTGTGTGTGTAGAATTGATTTGATTTCCAGAATAACTACAGTTACAGAGAGATGTCCTGACAAATACCCCAAAGTCTCAGTGTGTCTAGAATACAGCCAAAACTTCTTCCACTCTCTTCCCATGAAACTGGAATTGCACAGAGTCTTCCTCAATGTCTAAATCATTTCACCTTGTGGGAAGAAACAAAGCTTTGTTTGCCATGATCAACAGTATCTATTAATTTCTTGATTTCTCCCACTATAATGAATTAATAAACTACAATTTAAAACAAGAGGGGGGTGAATTCTTTGCCCTCTGCTACCACTCCTGAAAATTGTAAAGGAGTTATTTTCTTTCCACCCTCTTCCCGTGACCTGTCATCTTTTCCTGATGTGTGATTGTCAGGGATGTGACACCCAAGCAGAAGGAGCTCCTGCAAGGTTTGAAACTCACCCTGCTTTTTATGAGTGAAAACAAAGCAGCTTCACACCCAAAGCAGTGCTGCCTTTAAAGGGAATCCACAGGAAGTTCCCATATCCCAGCAATCCAAACTGGACAAAGGGCAGTGGGGATTGGATTCTGGATTGACATCCCAGAGAAGGATATTTCATTCCCCTTTGACATAAAAGAGATGCTCCCCTGAATTCAGAACCCAGGATTCAAAGCAGAGCCAGGAGCTGCAGATCTGGTGCAGCTGGGGGATTTATTGGGTACCCAAAATGCGCATTAAAAACCAATCCTGGTGTCGCTGGAGACCAAAGGAAATATGTCAGAGTCAATATATTTACCTTTCTTCCATGACTGAAATAATTGCAGCTTTAGAAGAGAGAGAAAATGTGGAATAGGCTTTTTTTTATTTTATTTTATTAATTTTTTTTAATAGTAGCATTTTATCCTGGAAAATTGAGTGTGTGTTCAGGGAGAGATGACAGCAAATTGTGAGGATGATCTCGATCTTACACAGCTGGAACAAAGGAAATCAAAGATACAAATTTAATCAATCCTGAAAAATCAAACTAACAAAACTTGTAGGGCAACGAAACAGGGTGAAAGTTGAAGAGATGTCTGGGACTCGAAGAATTATACATGAAAAGCTATTTAGAAAACAAATTTCATTGCATGTGGAACACTGCAATTTAAGATTTCTGAAAAACAAAATCTGAATTTTTTCAAAATTCACTGGGTAATCTGAATTGATTCACTAGCATTGAAAATCTCCTTACATAAAACAACAAATAGGGCTTTATAAATATTTCAGCTTTTTCRAGTACACATTTAAATGCCATTATTTTTGTACATATAAAGTTTTTAGGCATATAAAGTTTTTTTAGAAATGAATTTTTTATGCATATAAAATGTCAGAATTTTAATAGTGCYATGTATCATCTGCCATCAGACTAATAAAATCTAGCTTTTTATACTGATCAGCAATCTAAAAGAGAGATGAGTCAAACAGACCTTTTTTATTGCCAAAGTCGTGAAAAGAAACAAAGGAAACCCCATTTTTRAATATTCCTTTTGCATTTGTTAAATTCCTTTTGTAGTTGTATTTGTTAAAGTAGCCCTAGTTCCTAAAAACTTTTGGTTTTCATGCAATTCCATTTTCAAACGAAATATTTGGAGTTTTTTCAGATATGCTTTGGTTATCAGAATTAAAACAATGGACAAGTTATTCCAAACATACCCTGTTGATGCCTGTATGTTCATTAAWGTCACAAATATCACTGTCAGTTTGTTCCAGTCAGCAAATTAGGTGGGCTACACTTATTCTTCAGCACAATAAATAATAAATAAATGTATAAATGAAGTTGTCATCTGCTTCAGCCTCGGGTGATGTGAAAAACAAAGTTCACTCTTTGGAATTTTTAGAAGTTTCATAAGGGATAAAAAGGGACAATATCCAGGGCTGGGGTGTTTGGCCATGTGGCAAAAACCCACCTTTAGCTTCAAACAATGTTCTTCTGTATTGTGACATGCCATGGGTTACGTGTGCATTCATGAGAGTTGTACGATATTCAAACACTCCTTTGAGTTCAGATGTTCTTTTGCTTGGTTTCAACCTCTGCCTTGTCTTCATGCCATCCTGTARATGATGTTTTATTTCTTCTCCTGGTTCYATCCTGTTGTTTTTACACTCCCTGATCAGGAGAGTCAATAAAATTCTTCTTTTTGAGGTCCTGGTTTCTGTCACTGCTCTCCCATCATCCAGACAGGATGATCCACAAATGTGAGGAATCACCTAATCACCTTCACCATTCTCTGAGTTTGTTACATAAAAGCATTTKAACAYCACATAATCTCRATTTTAATATTGTGCTACAGCCTCAGATACCATCTATATTTATCACACTACCATTTATATCAGCTATACCGTGCAAATATAAACTGACAGCTTGTACTCTACCAAAAAAAAGCAGTTAAAAGAAAATATAAGTGGTGCCATATCAAAATCCTTGTGATTAATAATAATAATAATAATAATAATAATAATAATGCCAAAGCTAATACATAAAAGCAAAAGCCAACACTATGTTGTCATTTATAACAGTGATAAAGAACTGAAGGAAATAAATAGGTGTTGACTCAGGGTTCTCTTCAGTGCTTCAGATTTATCCAATTACCCTCCTGTGGTGCAGCTCATGGTTGGAGTGTTTCATTCTGATTATTTTATAACAAAAATAGTGAGACCCATTAAACTACAGGAACCCTGTCTYRGTTTGAGAGACAGGTGTCTGCTGGGGGAGGCAGGAGCCTCCCTTGGAATGGAGAATGTAAACTCCCTCCCTCGGAATTATTGTAATTTTGAAATTAAGGGGCTCTCAGGCAAAGAT
>CADDXX010000811.1:167651-183069 GCA_902810485.1 Alauda arvensis
GAATATTTTTGATATTTGATATTGTAAGGCTTTACAAGTCTCAAAACACCTCATCAATTTGCTAAAACTTCTGAACAAGGTGTTTTTGGGGGAGGATTCTCAAAGCCAGTGAAAGGCAAACTCTTCTCAGCACCTRTTGGGTTTAAGTTCCACCATCTGCATGTTCCTTGTGAAGATTGATGTCCTATTTTTCACTCAAAAGACCTGCATTACTTTCATGTAGATATTTCATGTTACTCAATTGCTATGTGATCTCTCAGGCTGAGATCAACTGAAAATTTAACATAGAAAAATGGGGAAATTATTGCATTGAAAATTTCCACAGAACAGAAAAAAGGGAAGCAAAAATTTGGGGCTGAGGCTTCAATCCATGTGATACCTGAGGAAAATGACCCAATGGTCTGCACATCCTCAGCTTTCAACATTAATACAATCATCATGCCCTTCTCACACTGAGAAAAATGAGCTGCAACTTCTTCTGCAGAAATAATCTTCTCAAAGAAATCTGCTTKCTGTTCATTTCGTTAGTTATTCAATGATTATGATGATGATTTGGTGATTTGTTTTCCCAATTAGCAATTCCTCTTCAGAAAGAGATGAAACCCATTCCAGTAGGCAATTAGGACTTCAGTCTGYTCTGTGGAGAAAGTGTTCCTCTTTCTCAGCTTGTGATTTAACYAGTGGCTTTGTGAGAGGGCCTTTYTATGACATTAAYCATTGCACATTTTCATTTTACATCCATATATTTATACAGTCATGTTGCTAAATTCTTGTATTCTGTGGGATCTTGTGATGATGACCATTCTCTCTTTCTGCTACACTTCACAATTTCTTTTTYAAAAAATAAATTATTTTTCTTTCTCCTCATCTCATTGAAAATCTGCGACAAACTTACAGTCAATTATTTTTTATTTGTCCTGATCTTCTTAATTGCTAAACACCCTGTGAAAAGAGCATGGCACAGACATCCTTCAAAATGCCAAATGGGTGCTTTGTGAAAATTAATAAATTCCCTACATTTGTGGTGTTTTCCTGTCCTGCAGCCCCACAGTAATGCTCATTGTCCAAAAGGAATTTGCCTTGAGGAGTAAAGGACTACATTGTTAACCAAAGTATATTAATTAGGTTTTTATTAATAAGCAAACCAAAAGCAGTGTCTCAAATATTGCGTGGCTCTACATATGGAACACCTGATATATAGAACATRTTTTTTGTAGAATTTCTGTCAGAACTATTAAAATTAATGGATTCACAGGGATGTTTTTTAACCTATTATAGCCAATATATGTGGCTCTGGTCGGTGTCACAGGGCTTTACCTCCTACATATTTATCTGCAAAGCTAATCTGCTTTGATTTATCATTTGRAGCAGTTTAAAATATTGCCTCCTAAAGCTTTTAACATTTCTGTGAACAAAAGCATTAACTTTTCCTCTAAAGCTGTAATGATTTATCATGTAAGTCTGCTTGTGACTCTATTATCCCCTTGATATATGAAGGAGGTGCACCTTAAAATCCCATTAATACCCTGKGCCATTGATAAAATAGAGTCTTTGGGCTTACAAATCACTGGCAAGTGAAAACAATCGTGCTCCACAGCCTCACTCTGGGAAATCTCGTTGTGTTGTGCTCCACCAAAAGTGCTGAGCAAACAGGAAGCGACCCAAGGTTTTTGCACTGAGAGCCCTGGAGGTGTCAGGAAGGGCAGAAATCCCCCATGGCTGTGTACACTTGTCTCCAGGATTTCCCTCTCAGAATCTAATCCTGCCACACAAACTCTGCTCTGTGGTACTGACTGTGATGGATTTATTGTTCTAGTCATTAAAAATTGCTTTGATCCAATCCTGCCAAAAATAAAATAACAGCAGGGCTGTTCCTGGAGATGTGCAGACAGCTCTGACTCAGCAACAATTCTCTGCTCTTGGGTATCTGTGAAAGAAGAAAAGCCCTGTGAAAGGACTTTTGAAAGCCACTGAAGCAGAGATGAAGTTTCTTGAATAAATAAGCAAACACGAGGCAGTGGATGTATGAGGTGTTTAAGTAAAGAAAGATAAACACATAAAGGGGCAGGGTTGAAGCAACTTGAGGGCTTTTTTAAAAATAATTGCCACCAATTTATGATTGATTACCAACCACTCAACAAAAAAGGAGTTACCCCATTTTCTCATTAGCATCCCACAGGTACAATTTCACTCTCCCCTGTGTCCAGAGCTGTCCCTGCTCCATGGCTGTGCTGGGTTTGACCCTTGCTGGACACCAGCTGATGCTCTATCACACCTCAGCACCAGGACAGGGGAGTAGGAGTAAGACCTGGGAAAAGCCCTCCTGGGCCAAAATAAAGACAGCTGAATAAAGCAAAGTCTGTGAGAGATGACAAAGAGTGATGGCAGCTGCCAGGACAGCAGAAATCCTTCTTTTGGTGCTGCAGTTAAACTCACCTTGAGCTTCTGAACAGACCCCTGCTCAGGTATCTCCTATCCCACTCCTGGAAGCTCCTCTTCTGAGCTCTGTCTCCAGGCATAAAACGCTGGGAGACCTTGGAAGTAAGCCCCAGAGCTTAGAAGGCATTTATTGTCACTGGCATTAAATCACTCTCCCTGCTCCCAGCAAGCCAGTATTTCCCTTGTTCATTCTTCTGCTGATGATGGAGCAGGAACAGCTCTTCTTGCCCTTGAAACCCTCTACAAATTTCAGCTCCAGCTGATCTTTATAGGATCTCCTTTGGCTTTTCTAATGTTATCCCTTTATATCCATGGATTTCTCACTCTCCTCTGTCTGTCCTCACATCCATCTCTGGTACATCTGCCTTCCATCTGAGCTCAGCCTGCACTGCCTGCTCCCCCAGGCCAGACTTGGGACACAGACCCTTGATTGGGATGCAGCAAAAATCCCAGCTTTGGACTCCATTTCCTAACAATTTTCCAAAGTGTCTAAAACTGCAAACTGTTTTTCCTTGGAGGAATATAATTGTCTTCAACCTCTTTCTTGCCGTGCAAAAATAATTACCTTCCAAACTTCATTAAGGACCAAAACCCACCAGTTAAATTTCAGTCCAGGGTGGAACTTTTCTATTCTAATGAATGCTTTTGAATCCTATTAATTTTGCARTAGATATTTCCAAAGGTCAGTGTAGTCAACAGCTGAAACCTTGGCAATCCATGAGGTGGAAGGAGCAACAGAGAAGGGCTTGAGGTCTTGCAATCCCCTCAYTCCTCAGACATCACTAAAATGACCCAAACCAAGAAGGTGCCTTGTTTTGGTTCACAATTAGATGGTTTGTGTTGCACTTCAGCATTTTTTCATTAAATTTGGAGCACTGGCTTCATTTGGAGACCTTTCAAGCCTTTCACTCAGCCATCCATCAAGCTGCACTGCATCGAGCTGTCAGGCAAAGCATGTAATGACTAAACTTTTCAAAAAAAACAGATGTTAATGGCTCTTGACAGGGAAATATTTTCTTATCACAAAATTATGAGATGCCTTTAGGGCTGTTAGTGAGACATAAACAGCATTCATCAAACGTAATTCCTTTCTCCTCTGGTGCAGGAGCTGTGCAGGTTGCTCCCTTTCCTTAGAATGGCTGTACATTCATGCAGGCTGCTGCTAATGATATGAAATGGGGGGGAAAATAATTTTAATAATTAAAATTAAGACTAAACCAGATTTTGGTTGTAGGGAGGGTGTGATTTTTTTTTTTTTTTGGTTGAAATTTTTTTTGGTGGCAAGAGGTTTTCATAGGTCACCCAATGAAATTGAAGTGTAGTGGAGCTTTTGAATGAAGAAAGGATTTTTTTTTCCTTACAGACTTGCTCTTGCTTCATCACAGTTTATCATTCTTAGTATTTCTCCCTTGTAYAGCTGAAAAAAATGCAAATCCCTTTACTCTAAAATTCACTGGGTAGAGTTCTTAGAGCTGCTTATTATGCAGGAAGTCAGMTGAGAAAGTCAGAGGTTGAGTCAGTTCAAAAGTGAGGAAATAGAATTTTGTACCTACACAGGAATTTCCCTAAATAAACACTGATTCTCTCCTTAAAGGGGAAAAAAATGGGCTTTTACAAACAAAGAAAAAAGGATAAATTACATTCTACCTCTAGTATCAGGACTACTACACTCCTGGGAACATCTCAGAGAAATTTATTAGCTTGTGRTTTAGAGGAAATCAAGTTAGATCTCTTTTTTTTTTTAATGATTGCTACCAATTTATGATTGATCATGACTGAGCAAGTTCTGTGTCTCAGTTTTGCCAGTGGAACTGGGACTAAATGGGGTAATCCATTCCAGCACACTCCTACTGAGACATGGAAGCTTCCTGGGATGGCTTGAGAATTATTTTGTTTAATTATGTGCAAGGCAATTGGTTGATGTGTGGAGCACCCTGGGACAGTGGRAGGTGTCCYTCCCAGGSCAGGGGGTGGCACTGGATGGGCTTTGAGGTCCCTCCCAACCCAAACCATTCCMTGAGGATTTTGTGAACCAGAAACAGCAAGTTTTTGAACTTCAGTGCTGCAAYCACCTTTTTCTGATGCAGTATAATTTCATTTCTGAACAGAATAAATGTATTTCAACAAAGCTYTCATTTGTTCCAATCAAGACAGGTTGTGCTAATTAGCTGCCATAATGAACAGAGGCAAGCACAGAGCCACAGCATCCCTGAGGAAAATGTGAGAACCCCAGTCCATTCCCACCTATCTTCCCATAAGATAAATGAGTGACATATTTTCGAGGTGGTCATTGTAATCCTAATAATAACTTAATGTATTTTGTCTTCTTTATAATGCCTATAGGTATTTYTGAACAGAAATGTCATATCAAAAGTGCTTTTTCAGTTTTTAATCCTCTCACAAGAAGTGCCCTTTGTTACAAGCCTGCTTTTGCAATTTCAATTCTGACAGTATAGAATTTCAATAGATTCCACCTCTGCTCCTCTTTACAGGCACAATTCCCTTTCAAGCAGTTGTGGAAGGAAAGTGTTTTCAAGATCTAAGCTGACAGAGAAAGTGGATTCTTCTTSACTGCCACTTCTTTGTGCTTTAAGGCCTCTGCTAATGTGAGGAAAACATTTAATTACTGAAAGGTTTTCCCCTGCATGATGGTGGGAAAAGGAATTCTCAACCCCAGAGCAATAGGATGTAATCCAGTGTGATGTGGATTCTACCATGAATATCCAAATTATTGCCTCAGCTTCTCTTCCAGGATATTCTGCAGCAGCAGTGGGCAGTCCYCAAAGTTTCTATCAGTTTTATCCTCTGAGCATTGGGCAGTTTTTGGTTTTAAATCTCAGTTTAACATTGTTAATCCTTTGCAGCAATTTAACCAAGGCAAAGCTGGCAACAGAAAACCTGCGGCTCAGAATCTCCAGTTTATTTTGACATCCATTCCTCACTATTTGAGAATTAAAAAAAAAAAACCAAAATCTAATATAATTACCCTCTACCACCACCAGTTTAATTTTGCTTGAAATAACTTTTATTACTGGCCAAACAACAGCATGAGCTGATAAAAGAGTATTTTCCAAAGGGAAAGGCTTTAGAGAACTTTCTGTGGCACCTTCCTGGAGAAGTTCCTGTGAGCAATAAATRGAATGTGTTCACACAAGGCTCAAAAAAATGGTGCCACAGAGCTGGATATGAGGCAGGGTGTGAGTGATGACAGCCCCACCTCAGCAGTAGCAAGCAACTATAATCTGGAACAGCATATGCAGAATTAATTGAAATTCAATTATCTGCATTAAAATGCCTCCTAGGAACAATGGAGAAAGAKATGATGTTTAAGAAGAAGAAGAAAATTATCCATTTGTGGTTTTGGAAAACAAGGAGGCTGCATAAATAATGAGAAATGAGCAGCTAGATAGTTGTACAAATGTGCTGCACTGAGAGGTTTTTCCTGGTAGGGTTAACCAACCTTTCTCTTCAAGGAGAAATTTTTGTCTTTCTGATTTGATAGGCACTGTCATCTTTAGTAAAAGAAAAGAAAATATCAGAACTCTATTGAATATTATGCAGTGTGAAGAATCCAATGAGTTTTCCTACATATTAATGGAAAAATTGTTTATTAGTGTTTATGTAGYTAAATTCAGGACTTCTGTTTTGTGACAGTGGAAAAGGAAAAAAACCCAGGAAAGCAGCAATGAAAGAAGATCATAAATCAGTCTTATTTTTCAATTAAAAAAAATTAAATTCTCTTGCTGATCTGTTATGTCCAAATTAAAAGTCATTCACACAGTTCAAAAAACAACAAAGTTCCTGTTTTGCTTGGTTTTCCTGGAGTAGATGCCTTCTGGAACAGTAATTGTAATTAGTTCACCAAGAACTGGATGGAGTTCTAGAGATGGCACAGTGATGCTGCTGGGATGTGTTACATGCATGGATCATGTTGAGAGCTAAAGGGAACTCACCATGAGAGAAGCTGGGAATTTGCTGCTGGCCCAATTAAGTTATTAACAAATTAATGAGTATCCAAGCAGTTGTTCCTACCGCAGAAAAACCTAATTATAATGCAGCTAAGATAATTGCACAGAAAGCCTTACCTGTGTTGTTACATTCACTGAGTCACAGAATCATGGAGGAATTTGGAAGGGATTTTAGGGTTTATGCAGTGCCACCCCCTGCCATGGGCAGGGACACCTCCCACTGTCCCAGGTTGCTCCAAGCCCCATCCAACCTGGCCTTGGGCACTGCCAGGGATCCAGGGGCAGCCTCAGCTTCTCTGGGCACCCTGTGCCAGGGCCTGCCCATCCTCAGAGGGAAGGATTTCCTGTGTAATGTCTAAGCTAAACATGAGAAATAAATCTACCATGGATTTGGAAGGCAGAATAAGATTGAGMTCAGGGATGTCTGGATGAGATGAAACTTGTGACTGACTCCCTTTTGACTTCCCAGCAGGACCTTGGGAGGAGTTGTTACCCCTTATGTGCCAGAACACACAGAAACACAAGGATTGTGTCACAATTCCCCAGTGAATAGCTTGAGCTCCACCCRAGCAAACTGGGTACAAGCTGCTACATAATTCCTAAGGGTTTTGGAGCACTTTCTATTTGATAAACACCATTTAAAGATTTCCCAAATGCCAATGACCAGTGAGACCCAAAGGCTAAAGGCAAATATTCAAGGCAGATGACAAAAAGAGCAGTGTTTTGGGGGGTCTTTCTGGCAGCATATTCAYAAGTGTTTGTGATATTTAGGAACATTTCTTTAGCAGTTTAAAACACTTGGACTAAAAGCTACATCCTAAATCTGCACTGGGTGAGCATTTACACATTGCACACATCTACTGTGCAGTCTGGAGTCCTTTCACTGAACAAACAGGACACAAAACTCAGTCTGCATTCCACTGATTTCTGGATAAGAAGAATCAGTTTGGTCCAAAGAGAAAAGGGACTGAGAGAAGTGTGGATATCTGGTATTTCATGGAAAATGATTCACCTCACCCATTTCCAAACTGACATTCAGGTAACTCAGCTGGAACACACACAGCTTYTTCATATGCCAGCTAAGGAAAGGAGAAGCAAAATGCTGTCCACAAAGTGATGCAAAATGCTTTGAAATTAATTTAATATTTCAATTTTGCAGGGCTTGAAGCCCTTCCCTGTACAGGTGGATAATATATTTTACATATGTATATATATATATATATATATTTATGCCTGTGTGTACACGTTTGTGTCTGTATATACCAGGGATTTTCCATTATCCMAAGCAGATGCACAAGTTAAATGTTCCATGTTTACAAGAATTCTACAAAATGAAATTCTCCTGCAGCAGCAGGAGGTCTTTTAAATACACATTCTGAAAAGGCATGCACGGTTAATTTTAGGCAGAAACATTAAACCTTCTTATGGAAACAGAATTAGTAATTAGTAGGAAATAGTGAAGACTGAGATTCTTTATATCTTTCTTTTCAAAGTCCATTAACAGCTATTTTCTAAATTCAAAGTAATGCAAATATTTCAATAAGCAATGAAGTCTGAATGCATTAAAGCAGGATCACATCTGCTTCCTACAAATCTTTGTGAATAGACTTTGCCCAAAGGAAAAAGAAAAAAAAATAGAAATAAGGAAAAAAAGGTAAGAAAACTTGCTGCATTCTGTCTTTTCCAATAATGTAAATGCAGAAGTGATTTGTGTTTTGTACAGGAATTTAGGTGAGCAGTCATTATGAAGGACTGAGCAACTCCCTGACTGCAAATGTGAGCAGCTTGTGCAGCAAGGACTGAACCAAACTGGTTTTAAACAAGGCCTCCATTTTTATGCCACTGATTTGTACAACACAGGTGCTGATTTGAAAAATAAGCCCCAATCTCTAGTCTGTTATTCCACTGGCAGAAAGACAGGAAGAGTTTTGGCAATGAGCATCAGCCAGGTTGTACAATGAATATTCCAGAAGCTCCACTGGTCATGTTAAGGCTCTGTCATTTAAAAAGTCCCTGTGGCTTCCCTGCTTGCAGCTCACAATATGACTGAAAAAAATCAGTTTTGTAGCTGTAAGTTTAAGAGAGAAACTTTAAAAATTCCAAGAATTGAAGTGCTTTTTCTCACCATTCATTCAATGCAATTCTTATTTGCTTTGTGTGGGAAATTGTTTAAATATACTTCATGGAGAACACAGGGACACCTGAAAGTGGAAGTTTTGCAATTTTATTTAGAGACACAGAAAATAATGCTTTCCAGAGCAGGTGTGTGAACTTTTAAAATTGTAGTGATTTAGGAAATACACAACACAGTTATTTTAGAAAATATTTTGTAGTTTAACTTTATAAAATATTGTATAGTTTATCAAGCAAACAGTGCTTGAAGATGCTGGAAGAAGCACTTCTTCCTGAGAAGTGCCTCTTGAATTCATACTTACCACAAAGCTCTTTGGGAGTTCATAATTAAATCATAATAATAGGAATTACAGACAACTTGTGGAATAAGATTTTCCTCAAAATGGCCACAAGAACTGGTTCTTTGTGAAGACTCARACTGTTGGGGCTGTCCCACAGAGAGTGAAACCTTAGGAAATGACCCACACCAAAGACTTTTCCTATGAAACACAGATATTTCACTTGCAGTCTGATCATAGATGAGGGAGCTGGAAGAGTTCTGAGGCTGGAATGAGTTGTGAAGGAAGAACAAGGTGCAGAGAGTCAGCAGACACAGAAATGATGGCTGATTTTGGATGTGGCAAAAAGCACAGGGTGTAAAAGTGAGCTTGGATTAAGGGATCAATGTCTGAGGCCCTGCAGTGCCTGAGTGCTTGGTTTTGTTTTCTGGATACAGCTAATATTTAATAAAATAAGTCATCAGAAAAAGAGGCTTCTCAGCAAGTTCTACTTGCTGCCAGGAAGATGTGGAGAATTCCCATTCCTTCTGCCTGGCACATTTGTTTAAGTACAAATATAATTGGTTCCATAGCTAGGTGGAATCCTGCTGTCCAAATCTGTGGAATTGCTTTTCCCCCTGCCTCTTTTAATCAGYGTAACAGAAACATATTGACACTTTTTTTTTTCTAATTTTTTGASTGTGTTTTCTTTATTGATGAAAGATTAATTAGGAAAGGCACAGGAGAGAAGGGAGCCAGCCTTTTCTGCACCACCATTGCCTTAAACCCTGCTTTGAAATGGAAGAAGTGTTCCCTGGGAGGTTTTTGTCCTGGTTCAAAAGGTATTTGTAGAAGCATGACTCCCTTCTCTGGCCCCTGGCTGTCACTAATCCCTTTCCTGAGGATGACCAGCAAGGCTGGCAGCTAATCGATTATTTACTTAGTCCTTAACTTGTTGTGCTCTGAGGAATTTAGCRCGTCAGTCAGTGAAAGATGATGCACTCCCAGCCTCCATTTACCCAGCTCAACCAGCTCAGAGCCTTCAGTCCGTGCAGGGCTGCCCTGAAAGCCCTGAGCACAGATCCTGACGTGTTTTCAGGAGTGGATTATGAGACTGAACACATTGTAAGTATAAATCCAGGAACTTTATGACTTGCAATATGTGCTTTTATTTTTCATTTTCTTTAACTTAGTGAAAATGGATGAAAGCAATTAGCACAGGCCTGTAATCACTGAACAGCAAATTAATATCAGAGATGTCCATGCTGACCCTCTTCTCCTTTCAGTTTTTCTTTTATTCATACAGTTTGGACTGGATGATTTCAGAGGTGTTTCCCACCCGTAATGTGTTGGGGTTTGTGATTTTCCATTTGTATTGGTTTGTTCGAAGCATCCCCCTTTTGCTGTTTGCCCTTGGTTCTGCCTGCTCTGCCTCCCTGATGTGCCCTCCCCTGGCACCTGCCCATCAACCCTGAGCCTCTCCCCTTGTTCCAGAAAGTTCCCTGAGCTCCTGTCCATCTCCCTTGTGCCCTCCCCGGGCACCTGTCTGTCTCCCTAAACCTCTCCCCTGTTTCTGGAAAGTTCTCCCTGTTCCTCAAGGTGATTTGTTGTTACAAGTTTGTCCCTCCCTCGAGTTGTCCCCATTGCTCCCAGTTGCTGCCTGTCCAGATTGTAACCACACCCCGATCCCTCCTGACTGGTTCGTTGTTCCTGTCCCTGCCCCTGTTCAAAGGTGTTGCACACCCCAGAGAGGGGCTCCTTTGGGCAGTCCCCTCTCAGGGGAATTTGCCAAGCTCAATAAACCCTGAGAACTCAGAGCCCCAAAGGAGTCAGCCTCTTTTTCCAAGGGCAGCAGGAAGGTTTCTRCCACTCTTGCACCCACCGGGGTCTGTGTGTGTCCTCGACCCACAGATCGTGGCAGGGTCACCTCTGGGCTGAGCCAGCCCTAGAAGAGAGGGACCACCTGCAGGAATGACTCTGTGATTCYGTGATTCCCTGGCAGATGAAACACAGAATGTGGAAGCACCTGAATGAATATCAAACAACCTGCTCTGATCTGATGTGTCCCTGAGCCCAGAGGTTCTTCTCTTTRTGGTGATCCCAGGAATTCTGGAGGATTCTGTMGTCTTAGGCTRTTTTCTACATCCCTCAAAGCTGTCWAGTGTGGAACAGCTGGMAGTGGGATAAAGCAYGAGCCGCAGGACTCTGGAGGTGAATTCTGSTCCTGCCTGCTGTACCTGGAATCACTGCAGATTTTCTGCAGATTTAAGGGCTCTGCAATGAGGAACACTTGATCAGACATGAGAAATGCCCACTGTGCAGCAAGAGGTTGAGACCCAGGCAAGGTGCAACAACCAGGAGAGTCTTCCTCTCAACATCATGGCCAACAGCTCTTATGTTGGATGTTTTGTGGCTGTTTTGTCTGTGCATGTGTGTCTGTGGCTGTGTGTCCAGGCATGCAGACACACCTACCACCAGATGACACCCAGAACTATTCTAGACTTTGGTAATTGTGTGAACCTCAGCTCTTCTCAGTTCCCATGGCAACAGAACACTGCACTGAGATAGGAGAAGTCTTCCCTTGATATGATTTTGATCAKCTCTTTCTGTTGCAAATTAATATCAAATTGGAAGTCAATAGGAAATGAAAATACCTTTCAAAGCAGCAGCCAGGGATGTGAACAGGGTGAGGGGCAGGAAGAATTGAGCCATTCAGCTGTCAGCTGCTTCTGCTAGGACACAGACTAACAGAGAGAGGAAACTACTGACTTTAGTGGAAACTCAGTGTAAAAYAGCTTTCAGGRGCATTTCAGTGCAGAATCAGTCATYTAAACTGCATGCAGAATGATAARCTATAGTTTCTTCTTTKCATCTTAAGGTCTTAATTCCCAGCATTTAATCAGACATTGCTGAACTCACCTTTATCTAAAGGACCTGGTGATTAGGGGTGACACATTGCTATAAATCCCCTACACACACTGTCATCTCCTGGAGGCAAAGCCACAATTATGGCCTCTCTTCACAAAAAAAGCCAACAACCTGCAAGAAAAAGTGAAAGGGCAATCACAGTGGAAACCATGGAGGACTTCCACAAAAAAGTGCATTGTTCTTGATGACAAATCACAAAATCCCAGAATGGTTTGGGTTGGGAGGGACCTTGCAGATCACCTTGKTCCTGTCCCTGCTGTGTGCAGGGCCACCTTCCTTGGTTGCTCCAARCCCCCAAGATGATGGCACCATCTGCCTGTTTATAAATGCTTCAGAACATGYTAATTGTGGTAAAACTACATGGAAGAAATTAATTTAATTTAATCTGGGAGGAAAAAAAAATGTTTCTATGACTTTGGAGCCAGCATGCCTAAGTACTGAAATAGAAAGCAGGGGAATTTAACCTGGAAAGTCATATTTGTCATGAAAGATTACATCCAAATAGGCAAGGAATGAACAACTCTACGAACCCCATTATTGCAAGGCCTCCCTAAACAAATAYCCTTTTCCTTTTGGAAATCCTAGTAGTGCAATGATACCCAGCAGACAAAGCTTTTGCCCACATGCTGCTGTTCTGATTGCAAAACTCCTGGTGCACCATGCACATACAGGCATTAAATACAGCTTATCCCTCCCCACAGCTCTTTTTCTTAGCATGAATCCCCTGGGACTTCAGCAGAAAATCTCCAGTGGAAGTAAAAGCAATGATCTCAATTTYAGCTGCAAATTTCAGGGATGTGTGTGGTTGTATGTGTTACTTCTATAAATACCAATGAGCTCTCTGTGAAAACAAGAGTCAGAGAATCCCAACTTAGTCTAACAGCCTTTCCTTTTGAATATATAATCATTCATTTTTCTACCAGGTGGACTTTAACCTCTAATTTTGAAAGTTCATGGTTTCTGTTCATGAACAGATCTGTTAAAATATCTTCTCCAAAGAGCCAGCACTCTACCYTGATAATGGGAAAAAGACAGCATACACCTAAAGATCTGTATGCTGGCTCTCCTTGAGTCACCCAGTAAAATAATGAGAAGAAACCCAAGAAAATTCAAAAGTACACAAATCTGAGTCGAATTTTTTACATTGGAGGCAGCCTACTCATGGAAAACTCCAGTGCATGGGATTCCCTGTCTCTGGGCAGAGGTTTGGGAGATACCTCACATCAGATGTAGCTTCTGGGGCCACCTCTATTGGCTCCTTGCAATGTGCTTTGCCAAGCAGTGTGAGACTCAAAGAGCTCTGTAAATTCATTAATCTCATGGAGCAATTAGTGTAAAATCTAGTGAGTGCTAAATGATTGCAAATGAATTAGTTGCAACATAACGTTTAATTTTCAGTAGTGTGCTTGTTTATTTATGTGACACTGCAAACTTTACAAGGCAAATACAAATATTTAGACCCTGATGCTGCAACTGCCATGAAAAAAAMCAGTTTTTTCTCACTTTTCTACCAAAACTGAAATTTTCTGATTGACAGGCAAGAACAACATGGAAGAAGAATGGGTTACTACTCTAGAGTGGCTGGGTTTGATGGAGCAGAGGAAAGGCTGGGATAATTGGGAATGTTCAGCCTGGAGAAGAGSAGCTTTGGGGTGACCTAATTGTGACATTTCAGTGCCTGAAGGAGCTGGCAGGAAATGTGGAGAGAGACAATTTACATGGGAAGGAGTGACAGGAGAAGGGGGAATGGCTTCCCACTGCCACAGGAAAGGGTTAGATGGGATATTGGGAAGGAATTGTTCCCTGTGAGGGTGGGGAGGCCCTGGCACAGGGTGCCCAGAGAAGCTGTGGCTGCCCCTGGATCCCTGGCAGTGTCCAAGGCCAGGTTGGATGGGGCTTGGAGCCACCTGGGACAGTGGAAGGTGTCCCTGCCCATGGCAGGGGTGGCACTGGATGGGCTTTGAGTTCCATCTGGGAATGGAGTAAAAAACCCCAATCTGTCATGTTTAAATATTTGAACAGGTTGCAGAGAGTTTGGGRATCTTTGGTGCCTTTCAAGATCCACTGGACCTGCTCTGCAGTCTGAAAGGATTGTCATGATAAATTGGGTTTTTTTGAGAAATCTCTCTGACTTTTGTGATTTACCTGCACAGCTTTGAGCCCACTTCCATTCCCTATTCCCCTCCCTTCCTTCAGCAGGCCTTAATCCAGTAGGAGTTACTGATCTCATGAAGTGCCTTGCTCTTGGATTCTCAGCAGAAAATCTCACAGTGTGAACCACAAACACATTTTACTGGATCTGTTGTTATTGTCTCCCACATTTTCTCCTAATTTCCATTCCAAAGAATGAATATATAATTGCATCATTCTTTTAACCCAGAATAACTTTGGTATTTTTAAAAAAAAATGTCCATTGGAGAAAATTCTTAGCTGATGTAACCTGGTATATTAAAAATTAAGTTGAAGGAAATAGAGTCAACCTTCCCAATAGGATTTTTCTCACTTTTCAAAGAGTAAACAAGTAGATGCCCCTTTTAATTGAGAAAGTACCTTCAATTATTGGTTGAATATATTAAGAATATATTAGTCTTACCTAATAATTCATTCATCAGGGRCACTATGCCAAATTAATTGTAAAGAAGGAATGAAGCATTAACATTTAAACACCTATTACACTATTCCTGAAATAGCTTAAGTGGCTGTATTAAAACAACACAGCAATGCTTAAATCAACAATTCCTGTCTTTCAAGTTCAGCTGGCTCCATCCATGCTACCAGCAAGATAATTAAGAACTGGTACTTTTGCCTTTTGGCTGCTAATAGATTAGAATGAACAGCAAATGCAACCAGAGAAATAGCTCTATATAATCTTTTAAATAGTGTATTTAAAAATGAATAGAAAATTAGAGGGATATGCTTGAATAAAAAATCCTTAAAAAAAAACCCAAACAAACAGGAAATCTTCTAAAAAATCTAGCACAAAACATGTAGGTTTTGTTCCTRTGTTTTATTTATTTATTTTTCTCATTTTCCTCTTACCAAGCTTCCCCTGGGGTTGTTTCAAGTRCTTGTATTATCTTAAGTCTATTAAAGTAAAACTGAAGTGCCCTGTGATTTTTTTTCCCCCCTTTACATTCTTTTGAAGAACCCATTTCGTGTCTYGCAGCTCTTGAATGGAATGCAAAGACTACATTATGCACCAATCATGTTTTAACATCTAAAAGTGCAGTTTGCATTTACTCCTCAGCCTGGGAAGGTGCAGAAGAACAAAGCCTACGTGCTCAGATTTTCAGATCTCTGTGGTTCTGACTTATTGTTGGAGAAATCATTTCTGGCACTGCTTAAATGAACACTTTGCATTAACTGGCCACACTGATGTGTTTCCCATTAAAAAAAATAATTAAATKAGTAAAAAGAAACAAGAAAAGAAGACCTAAAGGTTGCCCATGTTATAAACATAAAGGATGTTCATAAACATCTTTAAATATTGCAGCCTCTGCAGTTTTCTGTAAGAAAACATGAGTCGTTCTCTGCCCTTGTACAACCCTAACAAGAAAATGCAGGKTGTAAAACACTGGAGTAGTTGAATGAAATTTTCACTTCCAATTTGTGCTTATGCTCTTTATTTTGGATATGGAAAAGTTTCAGGAAGAAAGGGACAGTGCCAGAATTGAATGAAGTGTCACCTGCAGG
>CADDXX010000811.1:183337-201103 GCA_902810485.1 Alauda arvensis
TCCCTTCCCTTCCCTTCCCTTCCCTTCCCTTCCCTTCCCTTCCCTTCCCTTCCCTTCCCTTCCCTCTTTTCTCCCAGAAATACACAACAGAAACCGTTTTCAAGGACCAAGTTTTACTTTCCCCAGCTTCTCAAACTGAGCCTTTTGATTTGGTTAAAGCTCTTGTCCAGTTTGAGCTGTGCTGCCAGACACAGCTCAGCTTTGGGAAGAAAACAAGATGAAAAAGCCCCTGGGTCAAGGTAAAGGTGTGGACATCACTTACCAATTACCTTCGTGGGCAAAACTTAATATAGGGGAATCTTGTGCCACTAATTGCCAATTAAAATAGGGTTGGGCAGTGAGAAGGGAATGAAAAGCCCACCTTCATTCCCAGCTCCTSTGCATCCTCCCCAAGCAGCACAGAGGGGATGGAGAACGGGGAGCTCTGGCTGGTCTGGGATATTTTCCTTCTGTCCCTCCTTCCCCCTCCCACTTTTGCCCCTGGATGTGCCCATGAGCTGCAATCCTGCAGGATAACCCTGCTCCAGGGTGGGATTCCCTGGGCTCTCCCCAGGGTCCTCTCCACAGCCTCTGGGGGAAGATCTGCTCCACTGGGATCCCTGCCACAAAGGGCAGGGTGAGCTCTGCTCCAGCCCCTGGAAAATCTTCTCCCCTTCCTTCTTTTCTGACCTTCATGTCTGCATTTTGTACCTCAGGTTTTCCCCTTCAGTCCTCACTGCCTGTGCAAGTGTTTTCCAGCTTCTAAAATATATTTTACACTGTACATTTCCCCCCTGTCCTCCAAAAATCCTGGCCACTGACRTCACTTGTATCACTGGCTGGAACTCTCTACCCCATTACACTCTCTGATATGAGCTTCTTTATCTTCACCCACTTCTTAAGAAAGGAATTAGCCAAATAATAATCAATTTAGATGGTAAGAGTTGGAGGTTATAGCCATGATGAAGTTCTGGAGAGCAGCTAGAGGAATAAATYCAGATTATTTGTACCTGGCAGAGCAGGCATACCTGGCAGCATGGAAAAAAAAATTCTTACAAATCAGTTTAAATAATTCTGGACAGGTTTCCCCACCTGCTTTTGTCTGGGTAATAAAGTGATTGTTTTAGAAAGAATAAATGATAAAAAATAAAAAATTCTGGGACTTATAAACACTGCAAATGGTGAATTAAAATTACACCTTTTATTTCTGGATAATAAAGAGGTATTTTATTAGATTGGTAGTCAGTACTCTTGTAATGAAAGGAGAATTGCAAGCTTTGTGTCTGTTTGGTTGTGTCCCCATAAACAAGATCAGCTGATACCTCCCTCAAATTATTTGGAATTCGCCCTGTATCCACATGCAAAAGTGCTCCATGTGGGTGACAGAGAGGCCCAAACTGGCTCAGGTTGTGCTCACAGCTTCCAGAGGTAAAGCTGGCAGTGTCAGGAGTTTCGTTTTCATGCTGGAAATCTGCCTTAGGGGGTTCCTGGCACMAATGTGGTTTTCAAGCTGTTCATTTTATTATGTGAACTGAAACTGCTCCCCTGACTGTGGGGACATTTCAGGATGGTCCCTACAGCCAACAACAGCAGCTGCAAAAGTCACTCTCCATGCAGCCAAAGCGTGTGACTCCAATAAATTGTTAGTAGACAGAGGATAATTAATATATTTGGGCTCAAAACAATCTAATAAATGTAGTAACACAGTGTAACCAGGGGATGTAAACAGGGCTGGCAAACCCAGACACACTGGCACAGAAGAGTGAGGAGACAGGCAAGGGATAAAAAATTGCCAGGCTAAGGAAAAGGTGAGTGTAAGGGGCTGCAAAAGGGCAGAACTTCCCCCTCCAAGGGACAACAAGGATGTTTGGTGAAGCCAGAAAATCAGATTAATGGGAGGAGCAGCTGAGGTTCCACTTTGGGGGATTTGGGCAGAAACATAAAAATATCACAAATGTCATAYTGAGAAGAATATAACAAAGAAAAAACCATTGAAAAACATGAAAATATTCACATTGGTTTCAACTTCTCACAGACCTCTCAAGGCCTAAATTACCAAGAACCTTGGAGGACTGTGTCCATCTCCACCATTTCTGTGGCACCAGCTCCATGCTAGCAGTGCCTGTAGATAATTTAAAAGCAATTTTTGAAGACCAGCAGCCCTGTGTTTGTAGAGCTGATGGCAAATAATGTGTAAGAACAAACAACTGGTTAGGGAATTTATTGTCCATGAAGAAATCTAATGAAGTTTAATTTTTTTTTTTAATTTTAAAACTAGTTTGATTATCAGTTTTCTAAACACCTCCATCATGACTATTTCAAATTCCCTAATCAATAGGTAATGAATTCACACAAGCACATATGGATTGCTCTGCAACATTTACATGGATTTTGCTGTAGGTAAGGGCTTTGAGCTCTGACAGGGCCACTTTTTACAAAATATGTGGATTTCTCTTGGCCAAGATGGATTGCTGAGCTTTCCTGGGYAAAGACAGGAATAATTACTCCAAGCTGAAGGCTGCCTTACTGCAATAAATGCTGCTCCAGAGAATAAATTGAGGAGTTTCACACTGAGGCTCCAGAACAAACACGAGGGTGGCTGTAGTGCAGCAGCTCAGAGGTCATTCAGAGAGAATCAGTTTTTTCAGCAGTGGGCAAAAACAGTTCAGAGGGGGAAACACAAGAAAAAGGCAATGGTACACACTCCCCTGAATATAYTGTTGTCCCAGCCTCTGACCAAAGATCTTCAGGAGAGTCATTAAACACCTCTCCCAGCCCTCCAGTGCTTTGCTCTCCAATGCTCCTGCTCAGTTTTCCCTTACATTTGACCCCAGACTGTTCTGTGATAAGGTGTCCCACAGCTCCCATAAATCCATTGCCAAAGCTGGGCTTTGTTAGCCTTGAACTGCCTGTGTCACCATCCCCAGGGAGGAACAGGGAATGATTCCTTCCCCTCCTGCCCAGCTCAGTGTCTTTCCTGCCCTGCAGGACAGCCCTGGAAGCCATTCCTCAGCTCTGCCATGCACCTCATCTCCCACACAAACACTGCAGGTCCTGTCYCCTCTTTTACATGAGGCAGTTTGCTGGAATAGATAAATTCAGCAAATTGTGCAGTGCTACAGATGGTCCTGTAAAGTGATGGATGTGGACAGCCAGCAGATGTGCCATGGTTTAGTGGGAGTGGGGAATTTGGGCAGAGGTGGGACTTGCTGGCCTTTCCTAACCTTAACAACTCCATGATTCCTTGATTGCATGAATCTAAGGATGTTCTGCCATTTAGCAGGTTTGTTAATTTGGGCTGAAGTAATTGTGTGGCAGCCCAAAATCCTCCTCTCCTTCATCATAATTGAACTGCCTGTGTAACTTTCCAGGAAGGAAAAGGGACCCTTGTCCAGCAACAAAATGCTGGGTAACATCAGACTGCTTTGTCTGGATGATCACAGAAATAATTTCAAAGGATTATCCACTGACTGGGGACATAGGTCGACTTGAAATGGATTGAAATGTAGTTGGTTGCACACCATAATTTCTGTGGATTAATACTCATTCCAGTCTGGATTTGCTCAGGTTGAATGTGAGCATTGAAGATTCTGGGAATTATCTGTGGAGAGAGAGCAGGAGCAAAATCCACTTCACAGTTCCTGAAACCAATCCAATTAACACAAAGTAACCTGCATTCATTCCTATCCAAGCACAATACTCACTAGAAATTAGTGAGTTTGGGTGTGTTTCATGGATTTTCCATCTATCTGAACATAAATAACGCAGATTTGTCTGCAMACACGATTTGGAAATCAGTGCCAGAATTGCATTTCATAGAATGGTGAAATCACAGAATATCCCCAGGTGGAAAGGACCCACAAGGACCACGGAGTCCAACTCCTGGCTCTGCAAAATATTTGTTACCAACAGCTCAGCAGACCTGTACCAATGAAATTCCATAACTGTACTTGGGCTGATTCTTTTATCATCATTATTATTATTATCATCATTATTATAATTTATTATATATTAATGATAATTATTAATAATACTCTAATAAATAATAATAATGACAATAACAATAATAACAACAATAATAATAAACAGTTTCAAAACTCACTTTGTTGATAAATAACTTCTCCTCACCGCCAAACAATGAAATACAACAGATAAAAATGTTCAGTTGCCTGTGTGGCTCCCATGAATTATTAAACAAATAAATAGTTATCAACCTCACACAGAGTTTTTTTTTCTCCAACTTTTAGAAGCAGGAAATAGATACACGTTCCTGTAGGTGGAATTGGTRCTGTGTTCAGAAACAGGCTAATTTTAGATTATAAATTTCTAGAGAAATTTTAATCTTGGAGAACAGATCTGGTAGCAGAATTCTTTTTAGTGTAAAATTTAGAGGTAGTGAGTGAGAGAAAGAAACTTTAACTTATATACTTCCCATGGCTCTGGAAGTTTGAAGACTGYTTGAACTTCGTGCATCAGGCAAACATTTCAATTTTGAACAGCCCTATATATTGGGAATTACATCACTTAATCTGTGAGAAAGGCTTCTCCTCGAAATTAATACAGCCAGATTGTTTCACCATATGTTTCTCCTAAATTTCCCCAAGTTTTCCAGGAGTCAAGCAAACTTGAGCACATTTTAGCTTGTTTATCTTTAGCTGCAGAGCTGCTCAGGGCAGCAGGAGGTGTGTGTTGTCTCACCACCAAAACTCCAGGCAGCTCTTGCATGAAGTGTGCAATACAGCAGCAGTGTGGGACTTTCTGGGAGGATGGCTGGATATCTCCTCCTTGGGAAGGCYTTTTTTTAATGGATTATATTGTTTATAGATGATGTTAAAGAGCACATGGTTCATGACTGCATCCCACATAAACACCCCACCAACCTGAGATTTTTTAAACTGTCCATTTTCAATGGGCATGGGCGATGGGGAAGCACTTAATGAGTTTAGATTTGCCACTTGAGAGGGAAATCCATGAAGAGGAATTGCTGGGGAATTAATTAAACCAGCCCCTTGAACAAGCACCCCTGAAAAGCACTGAGCTGCAAGGTGCCAATACCAAGCTGGCACAACACTTTTAATTCAGCTGCATRGCAGCAATTATTCTCCTTTAACTCCCAGGGCCTGGGGAATAGAGAGGTGCAGTGATCATTCATGGCAGTGACTTTTTCCCTGGTAAAGGGGCAGGATTTGTGCTGTAGGGTAATGCCACAGGGTTTTGCAGTTCAAGTGACTGAATGGGGTTGCTCTTCAGCAAAGTCTGATTGCAGTTCAAACTTCATCAAAATGGGTAGAAACAGATGTAATGCATGAATATGCCTGATTTCAGTTCTTTTGGGTACAGGCAGGAGGGATAAAGGGRGAAATAACCAATTTCTGGATATTTAAAAAGCAGCTGACACTTGAAGAATTACGCTCCACATTACCTCACAATAATCATTAATTTGCCTGTAACTCTTCAATCAAAACAGCACCTCTAAATCACATCAGCCCTTGCAATTGCACCAGTATTGCTTGAAATAAATAAATAAAATGGGAAACAAGCACAATCCAACTTGCCTGACAGCCTAGCTGACTACACTGAATAGCAAGATCATGCAAAGCGCTGCTTCTTTGCTCCAATTAAAGTGATTGATAGAGATTGAACAACTGAAAATGCACAGGACCTGGCRAAATCTAATTAGCTAAAACCAGAGGAAAAAAATATTACACTGTGAGCAGATCTGGGCAAACAATTGATTTAGAGGAAAAACTGTGTGTTGGGTGGAAGAATGAGGACTTTGATCAATCACTGCATTTTTAAATCGTCTGTTTTGAGAATTGTGGTGAAAGAAAATATAAGTTGATTCTTAGAAGGTTGAAAACAGTCTGACATTCTCCAAGGTAATTTTTAAAAAAATTATTTTTACTTGCTTTAATTAGAATTTAAAAGGTGGGGTTATAGATACAGTGACATATTGGGAGAGCCTTTACAGAGAGCTCCAGCCATACAAGATTTTATTTTAGAAGGCAGTTTTTATTTTTAACAAGACAGCTAAAACTGAAAACTTTCAAGGTTTTCAGGTTTCAGCAATTAATTTTAGTAGTTGCATTCCTAATGCCCCAAAACAGTTTGGGCATGCAGGGATGGGGTTAGAAAAGCCTGGAGTTGGATTTGGAAAGGGATGGGAAAGGTTAAAAAAGAGCTTCTAAAGGGATGTGAGAAGCAAAAGGAAGATTAGGAAAAAAAGTGGGTCCATTGGTCAGTGGTGCTAGGAATCATTCAGTCCTTCTCAAAATAAACCCCAAAGACACAAAACCCAGATAATAACTGTGTCAGGATCATTTCCTACCAKCTTCCAAACACTCAGTTTCTGTTTAAGCTGCTGCAAACTAAATAAACATGACATTTAACACTTTTTTTTTTTCTTTAGGTGGCGGTGGTTGTTTGTTTTTTTCCTTTCCCAAGTGTCAGCAGTGAAAAGAGATGGATGAGAAATGAGAAATGAGTTGAGAGGGATAACAAGGACTAAGATCTCTTTGGCTGTTACAGTGTTTTTTCTATCCTTTTTTTTTTTTTCTTTTTATGTAGATTGGTATTTCACAGGCCTTTAATAGATTCAGAAATTAATCTGAAACAGCAACCCATGAGTTGCAGCTTGAAGACTGCAGGCCCTTCAAGGCTGAGAAATTGAACTGGAAGTGTTGTAAGGATGGTGCCTCCTCTGGGATTCCTGCTGAGCAGCTCTGTCTCATCAGCCAGCGAGCAGAGCGAAATCTGTGCAGTGCATTGATGTGTCTATTCCTGTCTGTCTCGATCAAACACGTGTGAAAGTTTCTCACTGRAGTTATTTAAGGTTTAACAAATCATTAGGAAGTCATTTCCCCCAGTGCTTGCTGCTGAGAGCACTGTGTGTGTGTTTGTTCCTTCCCCTGCTGGGAAGGACACCAGTCCTGGTTTGTGAGCACGGGGATGAGCTGCAGCTTTTGTGGAAGTGCTGAGTTGAGAATTTAAGGAGTTAAGATTTTAGCTAAGGGATAGAATCTGTATTGATTAGGATTTCAGTTAGAAGAGTAGAGGTGAAGTGGAAGAGTTAATAATTATTAGATGCCTAAGCTGGAGTGTAGGTAATATTTACTTGTTCATTTTACTTGTGTTTATAGAAGGAAATAAGATAGATGGACCTTTGTGATAATGGAACAAACCATGGCAGCACCTGGACACAGAAACTCACTGGAAGCAGGCAGGAGAGCCTGGGCTGTGCCCAAGAGGTCACACAGCCTGCCAACAAGGTGGAGGTACAAAGGTCACTGTGAGGAAGACATCTCTGACTTCATCCTTCARGACCACTGACCCATTTCAAAGACCACCAGCACAATTTGAGAGAAGAATTGCACAGGCCTGAACGACTTGGGGCTCATTTTAATACAAAGCTGGGATAGACAGTGCTAGAACTRTGTGCMTGKATCAGGTTTTTATCTTCTTTCTTYCTGCCAGAGTCAGAATTAAATGCTGGAGACAGTTTGTGGTTCAGACTCAGATGTTTATTAGTTCTTATCTATGTTACAGACCATGAGTTCTGCAGCACTTCCAGGCAGCAAGGTAAAATGGACCCCTGTCTCTCTCTCTACAAGGCCTTTTAAGGATTAGCTGTCCAATTAAGAAATGACACCTAAATTATTTTTACTTTTAACCCAATAACCAACCACCCCTGGCCCACAATGCAGATTTWACTGTCCAATTACAAAATACCACCCAGAGCCATGAAGAAGAAGGTGAAAAAGGACAAGCCTCTGCCCTAAAACCTCCATCTTGCTTTATATCCATTACTATATTCTAAAACATTAAACTCTAAGTTTTCCACCCTGTGATATCACACACTTCTCTTCAAACTGCACACCCATTATCCCAGTGTTATCACTCAGTGCTGGAAGCCTTTTCCAGGCCCTCAGGTCCAATGCAGGGTTTTCTTGGGGGTCAGTGCCTGTCAGCACAGAAAGTCTGAACTTCTCAGTGACCAGGCTTGCAACACATATGTATAAAAGTTTTTGGGTCTGTAAGACTTTTGTGGGTAAATAGAGGGCTAAAGCTTTGTGATTTGCCTTTGGGAGAATACTCCCATGCCTGACATAGAATAAAGCATGCTACTTTCTAACTAGTTAGAAAGTCTTTTGTCCATGATCTTACTGATTTTATCAATTTTATCCAAATCAGTGCCACTCACCTGGACATGGGCAGTCCCCATGGCTTGAGCCTGGCCTTACTGGTCAGCCCAGCAGGCCTAAAACATCCCACACAGTGGGGCTGAGGTGTGCACCCATCATCTCCCCAGATGTGTGTTCCATGTTCCCAGCAGGATCCTACCCCTGCACCAAACATAGCCAAACAAGAACCAGGTGTTTTCTTGCACAGATTTGGCCATTTTTACGTGCACAAGTTGTTGACTTGCAAGAGCAAACCTTCACCACCCCTCCTCTCATTTTTTCTTAGTTCTTTATACCCCAGTGCCTCCTTCCTCCCATGTTTGGCCCTTTCCCATAAGAGGTTTCACAGTTCCCACAATTCCCTTGAAACAGCCTTCAAGTTTGCTTTTTGCCATGAAATTTATGGTGATCTTGTTTCCTTCCTTTTCACCAAGGAACAAATCCTGAGTGAAGCCCTCCGAGATCCTGCAGCTCCTTCCCTGGCCCATCCAGCAGTGTGCTGTCTTGGCTCTTCATTGTCATGGGATCACAGAATCCCAGCTTGGTTGGGTTGGAAGGGATTTTAAGACCATCCAGTTCCACCAAGGACACTTTCCACTATCCCAGGGTGCTCCAAGCCCTGTCCAGCCTGGCCAGGGATCCAGGGGCAGCCACAGCTTCTCTGGGCATCCTGTGCCAGGGCCTCCCCACCCTCACAGGGAACAATTCCTCCCTGATATCCCCTCCATCCCTGCTCTGTGGCAGTGGGAAGCCATTCCCTGTGTCCTGGCACTCCATCCCTTATAAGAAGTCTCTCTCCAGTTCCCTGTCAGCTTCCTCAGGAGCCTCCCTGAAGTGTTCCTTGTCAGGGTTTGTGCATCTCCGTGTTTAAACCTTCTGCTTTCCCCCTGTTCTGCTTTTGCCTTTCATGCTGAAAATCACTGCAGAGACATCCCTGAATTCCCAACCTCTCCCTGCCACAGCCAGTGCCTGAACCTGCCCCAGGGAATCAGAGGTGTGAAGTTTGACCCATGAACAAAAGCACTAAATGAGCTTTGCCATCAGTTGATTCTGGATCTAAATCTGTATATGTAGTAGCAGTTTCTGTTAGCCTGTTTAAAAAATCAGTGGGGGATTCATCATAATTCTGCTTTACTTCATAAATCTTTGACCAATTAATTGCTTTAGGAACTCCATGTTTTAACCCATATACTACCAGGCTTTGATATCGTTTTAACCAGAACTCACAGAGCAGGAGGAGGCTCTCAAACACAGCCTGGCTGAGATGTTCTGGTGCACTGAGTGAGGAGAAACTTCCCCAAATCCCCCTAAATCTATGGGATGATGTAGGAAGCCTGTAGCAATCAATGGCAATACAACTCCCCTGCTTTGTTTTGTTCTTTTTTTTTCTTTCTCAGTCGAGAAATCTCTCRGGTGTGAATTTTTAGATGGGTAAATTTAGATTTAATACAGATTTCCAGTTCTTTCCACTCTGTTGCTCCCTCTGAATMTCTAATGAATAATGCAATGTAAATTAAATTGATGACTGGGTGTTGCAGTGGGGCTTGACAAGTGTTTCTTGAAGTTTACAGACATCCACATCTCTTGACTCCTCAGCTGCAGCAGCCCTGAGTGGTGTTAGAGGGAGACAAGGAGAAAATTAGCTGCATTAAAACAATGAAGTAAACTTTTCAAGTCTRGTTGAAAAAGCAACTTTGACACCCTCTCAGCTCAATAATAATTTCTCACCTTCTCTTTCCATCATGTGTGATTTGCTCTACTCCCTTCTGCACAAGGCAATCTGGGCTTCCTTTAAACTGACGCTGATTTATGTTAAAAATGTTTTATTAATTTGGTAATCTTGGTGCCAGCCTCTCAAAATGCAAACAGAGCTGTCSTCTGGGAAATCCCCCCAGCTGCCCTGGGGCTGGAATGCTCTGCTCTGTAATGTCAGGCTGTGGCAGCAGGSTGGATTTCTCCCTGGGCTGAGATGCACTGCTTGGGAGTATCACACCTACAGCCATGATTTGAATGATAATTTATGGTTCCTGGGAAGGGGAGAAGGAGGTCAGATGTGTGTGTTGGTTCAGCAGGCACGTGCTGCTCCTCATTCCCTTGCTCAGCCTCTGCAGGGATGATGGAGRGGAAAAATGAGGCATAATGCATTCTCAAGGTTGCCAGGAGCAACTAATGCTTCCAAATTGGTATTCATGTTTTATTRCATCTTAAATTCCAGCACCTTAAAAACAATAAAGGAAATTGCATTTTCACAAAGAGTCTTCCTTCAGGGAATGTACTTCAAGTTTACTGTCTTTGCTCTGATGTCTTTGTCCGTGTCTTATGAACTCCTTGTTTCAGAGAGAATAGATRTATTTATGTATCTATTTCTATCTCCAACCTGCCCTTGGACACTTCCAGGGATGGGGAAGCCCCAGAATTTACCTGGAATTTGCCTTTTTTTCAGAGACATAACCAAATGCTTTCCTCCAGAGTGAGAGCCAGAGGGAAGGAATAAAACAGCATTTGTCCACCATTGTTACTGAACAGCTACAGAAGTGTTTTTAATGAAAAAAAAATGTCATTAGCAATGAATGGMTCCAACACAGATCCTCTCAAATGAAAATACAGCAGGGCAAACTCTCAAAGTCTAATTTGTTCCTGCTGAACATGGAACTGTCACAGTGGCATGAAGAATATTAGACTGAGCACAAAAGAAATGGAAATGAATGGCTGGACTAAAAAAAAGGAGTAATATCTTTGAAGTTCAGAATTTCTTATCATTCCAGGGAGCTAACACAATTTACACTGACTGTGGTAGGTTATTAATAAAAAATACATTGATCAGAAAACTTTTGTATATTATGAATATTCAAATAATTTTTCTCCACAGAGGTAACGACTCAKTCAAAAGAAGGAGATCATCAGATGAAGGCTGGATAAACCATCCCTATTCTCTTACTACATGTTCTTACAGCTTTCTSTATTAAAAAAAGAAGTAAGAATAGTGAAGGGTTGCTGAGCTGGTGTTTGATTGYAGCAGGAAAATTCTGGCATCCACCTGCACCACAGAGCTCTGCACAGAGAGATTTCACAGCACAGCCACAGAAGKGAAGTGCAAAGAACCCAAACCCAAAAATCTGATAGATTATTTAATTTCATTGCCCTAAATCCAGACAAAGTCCATTAGCTCCCCTCTGAGTTACCAGCACTCCCCTATTCCCCTTCYAATAAAATTTGGCAGGAAAGATGAACACCTTCTTGATGAATCCCAGTAATTATTTCTAACACTGATGCTTCCATTTGTGACACTGSAAATGTTGTTTTGATTTGGTGATTCACAAAAAATAACCCCTTTTCTCTACCTGAAGATCACTTCATGCTTTGTTTCCAGCTGCTAAATAATGCAATTTTCTAGGAYTATTTTAAATTTAATTGGATTTTACTCAGTATGTTATAAAAATAATTASTCTTAAAATTGGTAAAAAATAAAGAAAAAAGACTAAAATGTCTTAAAAACTAGTGAGTTGTATAAGAAAAGAATAAAATATTATTGTTCACTTATCCATAACATGTTATTTCAGAACACTGAGGTGCCATTAATCATCTTTCAGAAGGTTAAATATGCATAAAACCCTRCAGAAGAGTGGCTTTAAAAGAAACCTTATCTAGTTTTTGTCACCTGTGCAGATTTTTGCATTACTTGCTGAAAGGCCTATAAAGCAAAACCAAAGGGTGAGGGCTGTAAATGCTGTATTAGAAAATGATATCAAGTGATGCCTGTGAGTTCACAATTTCTGCTGCAGAGAAATTTAGCTTCAGATTTTTTTTGCTTGAACTGTTGCTATCAATACCACTCAATTTACCTTAAAAGCTTGAACAGAGTAATCTCCTTTTCCTGCTGCTCCTCGCCGTGTTCCCAGTGCACATCTCCTCTGTACTCCAAGCTGTAATCTGCCTTTCATCTCCCAAACACCACTTCCATTTCAGATGGCTCCTGCACAAAGGTGCAAATGCCCCAAATTCGGCAGCACTCCTGCTCTCCCAAGCTGCAGACCTGTCCCTGTTTGTCATTTTTGTGTGTTCATCGTTGGTTATATTTGCATTATTGCATTCCAAWGAACCATTTCAGTGCTCACCTTCACCAGCTGCTTTGGCAAGCCCCAGCTTCTGCTCAGTGCAGTGATTTCATCAGTGGTTTTTCTCCCTGCTGGTGCTTCTGATGCATCACTTTCCTGTTCTCTCCCATTTCTCCTCTTGCTTTGCACCTGAGCATTCCCCTTCTCCCTCTGCCCTTCCCTTCCTGTTTGGAGATTCCCAGCACCCCCTCCAGCTGGGAATGATGCAGGGAACGATGCTGGGATGCACAGAGGGCACACCTGAGGGCTGAGGGATGCACTCCAAGGCGCTGGATCCAGGGGCTGGATCATGGCACCTGCCCAAGCAGGAATGAGCAGTTCTGCAAATATGGAGGCAGATCAATGTGATGAAGTCACATTTTCCTGTTTTTCTCTTCCTTTTCCTCTTTGCAAAGGGYGTTGAGTTTTTAAGATTGGGTAAAAGTGTGATTTCACTGTGTGACTTAGATTTTAGTTATTAGATTTTAGAAGAAAACAACGTTAACCTAATTTAAATTATAAAAACCGAAGTACTGTTCCAGAGCAGAGAGAATTCACTTTTCCAGCTGCTTGTGAACACCACACTAGTCTAACTGAACTTAGAGATTAAGATTTTAAAATAAACATCTTCAAACTGCAACCCAAGGACTCTCTGATCCTTTCTTCCAAACACGAGCAATGAGAAAACAGCTGCTCAACACCACAGTCTGAAGTTATCTCAGAAGAGATCCACCAGCAAGAGGGGTGTGCAAGGCAAGGTGTGWGAGGTGTGTGCAAGGCAGTGCTACCTGCAGGTGGGCAAGGTCACCTGGGCAGTGCCCTTTGCCCTTTGCAGGAGGTGCCAGGCAGCACTGAGGAGTTCCTGCTGCCCCTGGGGTGCTCCTCCTTCAGATGGAAAGCAAATCCCAAAGTGTGGATGGGGCACAGTGGTTAAATGCCCCTTGGAGGAATTAGCTTATTAACCTTGTGTGCTGGCTGAGTCCCAGCTCCAGCAATTAAAACTCTGCCCTCTGAGGTTCTCTCTGCAGGTTTGATGCATGCACATGATTAATAAGTTCCTGCCATAAGCTCTGTTTCTGGTTTAACTGAGAAATGTTTAAGGGCAGTTGTGTTCCACTCCAGGGAGGAAGAAATGGGCTCAGGGTTTTTTTTAGGAGGCACAGCATCTGCTGTTTAAATAGAAAATACCAACATGAGCATCACCTTCACTCACAGGAAAACCACAGRGGCTGCAAAATTTTTAAAAACACTTTTACCACATAAACTTAAAGGAAAAAACTTTTTTTTAATTGTTTTTAAAAAAAACTGTTTAATTAAAAATACTGAAGCTTAAACTAAACAAAAAAAAAATTTGCATTTCTAAAACCATCACTTTTTGAAATCTCAGAAGCATTAAAAGTCAGCAGARTCAAAAGAGCACCTTGGGAATAAGTAGAGAGATTCACAGAGTCATGGAATAACCTGAGCTGGAAGAGACCCCCAGGGATTTTCCAGTCCWACCCTGGCCCTGCCCAGGACCCCCCAACAATCCCACCCTGTGCTGAGCTGCTCCTTCACAGAAAAAAAGGATCCCTCTGATCATGTTTTCTTTCTTTACACCTACTGCTTTATTTGAACATAATTAAAGGAAAAGAGAGACAGGAGAGCAGAGCAGCAATGTCCCAGGCTGATCATTATGAAGTTATTTGAAAATCATATTGGAACATTCTTATTTATGGAATTTCTATTTATATATCAGTTTTACTGCAGGAAAGGGTTTCAGGTTATGTGAATGTCATATTTTATTAAGTACTACACTCTGAATTTATTTCTAATCCCTCTCTCCATTAAATTAAACAGGGCACATGGTTATAACTTTAATTTTTTAATTTTATGAGAATTACCCAGGCAACATCTGGGCTCTGAAACAATTTAGTAATTCAGTGGTTTATTACAGAATAACAACAGATTCCTCAAATTTGGGGCAWTTTTTATTAAAATTTGCTCCATTCTCATCTAGTAAAAAAATAGGAATTTTGAATTTATTCTTTCAAAACTTCTGAGAATAGTTGCATACTTCTTATTAAACATCCTCAGAATACTTAAAACCTCAGGAGAAAAAACCCCATAAATCTGTATTCTGGGCTACAGAAACTGTGGTGGATTGGCTGATCTTTCAAGAAGAGCATGRAGGGACTGCTAATCAAATGTGCCTCAAGGCAGGGAACTCTAAAATATTAAAGCTGGTTTACCCAGGGTGTCTCAACTCTTTAATTTGACTTTGGCTGGCGCTATCTTTAAAAGTTTTATTTAACCAAAGCATTTACAAAACATCCATTGTGATCTGGGTTTGTAGAATTAAAATATATGTGAAATTTTGGGGGGAAAAAGAAAAGAGTAATTTATTGAATGTAATTGGCACAGTGATGGGATGAAGATGGGAATGTTCTCTSTGTCTGTTGGGTTTGCAGGTCTGTCTGTAAGCTGGGAAGGTCATCAGTGTTAAACCAGGAAACACAATGAGTGGCTAACTCACCTTCATTTTCAGAATATCAAGCCAGGTTTTGGCTAAGTAGGTTCACATCACTAAATATCATCTCCAGGCACCAAAATAATCTTGGAATTTGATCCTTGAATAGTTGCACATGCTGAGATTGTGCACTGTAACATCTCCTTTGAGCTGCAGACTCTTTCAGGAGCACATTGTAATTTCTCTGCTCCTTTCTACCCAACCCTCCCTGCTCAGGGATGGATTTCTGGGACACTCCATATGCCCACAGCTCTGCCTGCTCACCTTTGCCTGCATCACCCCCTAGAATTTGCTCAGGGCTGTTCTGACCAGAGATTTGTCTCTCTGCCATCAGCTTCTCTTGGAGGGACCTTTACATTAAACCTCTTTGCTTTCTCATTAGTCAGACTTCCCCAGGTGTTTYTACCGTGGCACATTTTCCAGAAATGCTGTTTTGGGGTGATTTCTCAACCCYGTTCCTGAGTTGTAAAGACCAGAGAGCCAAGGGCACAGCTGAGTACCCAAAATTACCATCTCAGTCCTTCTCCAAGAACCAAGCCTTGTGCTTGGGAGCTATGCTCAGGCAGTTACCCCTCACATTTTACATTTGCACATCACTGCATTCCAAGGCAGTCTCCCTTTCTCCCTGTGCTGCATTCCCACTCTTTCCCCCTCTCAGAKGTGCAATATCCTGGCAGCCAGTGAGGTCCCTGCTTGGCAGAGAGCTCCCCATTCTCCTGAGCACCAGCAATTGYGCATTTTGCCCCCATTGCTGCCATCAGAGGTTGGAATGATCCTCTTTGGAGCAGCCTGCTCCTTTAACAGCCGGGAATGTGAAGATGTAATGGAGGTGGCTGTGCTAAAACTCATCTGAGAACTCCTCTTGTGGCTGCCAGTTACAAACCCTCTAAGCACTCATGAGCATGATGTTATCTCCTCATCCCAGTCAGTTTTCTCCCTGAATATTTACTGAATACAAAATTCGTGCCCAGGTCAGGGACTGAGAAAGTCAAGGAAGAAGCAGGACATAATCCATATTTTCTTCCTCCTTGTCATTGGATTGCTGTGTTACAGAGAGAACTGCAAACCTCGGGGTTGGGTTGATAGAAATTGCATGTCTTCTTCTGAGTGGTGTCCTCTGAGAAAATTTCCCATTGATTTTGGGGCACTTTGCACAGCAAACACACAGATATTAACAATTTGAAACTTTACAGCTATTTCTTAGCATTTTGGATCACCAGCCAGCCAAATTTACAATAAAGGTGGGGTCTTCCTCATGAAAAAGATAATTTTCCCCATGTTTCATCAAACAACCTGTARTGACTCACCTATCCATTGTCCCAGGCTTTCCTTGGCCAGATGTGTAGCTTGAATGAACCATAATTAATAAGAATAATACTTGAATATTGCAGGTGAAGAAGGCAGATTTTCAGTTTGCATAATTACACTGCTGATGATTGCTTAGCACTAATGTACTTCAGGTAAAATATTCTAAATTTYCCYACTAAAGCAACCTAAAACTTTTGTWATTCTAGGGGTCATAAATATTGCTGCTGTCACACATCCTAAATATCTGCCCCTGCTTATGGCAGGGGACTGGGACGAGATGACCCAGAGGTCCCTTCCAACACAAGCCACTCTGAATCTATGAAATAAATTATCCTGCTGCTATTTTTGAGCTTAAATTGAGTTTGAGGTGAGGAAACACATCTCAACCCAAAGAATCAGCATGAAAAAGAAAGCAGAAGCTGAAAAGATKATRGARGACAGACAGACAGACAGAYAGATCTTTTCTAAACCATTATCCTTCAASCTATATACTGAATATCAAATAATTCTTCCCAAAAGTACCAGCAAAAYATCTTGAGGGACATATGAGATTTTGCTTCAGCTCTGTGCCCCCAAATTTAATTTATCTTCTGCAGTATCCAGCCCATCTCATTTTAATATTCTTTGTAGCATATTTAAATTTTTTTTTTTAGTCCTCCCATCACCAAATGGATGAGGAATATTCCCCAGGACTTTTAACAGAGCAGCTCACAAAGTGGAGGCTCTGGAATAAAAATAGGGGTGATATAATTAGCCAGGCTATTTTAATGAAGAACCTGTCAAAGTCGTAATGTGAAGCTCTCATTTAGCAAAGCCATCCTTAAATTGTTTCCTTTCTTGGCAATTTTTCTGATTCCGGTCCCACTCTCCTGATGAAAGAAGTTTCTGTCTCTGGGAGTTTTGCTGTGGTCCCTGAGCCTTGATGTCAGTGGCATCTCTCACTAATTTCTGACTTCAGTCACTGTTTTCTACTGGCTAATAAGCAACCCTTCAGTTTAATAACTTCTAAACTCCTCTTTTCTTTTTTATTTCTTTGTCACATTTATCAGTGTGTACCTTGAATATACAGAAAAATGCACCTTCCTCACAATCTCCATCTGCACAGAAGAACACATCCTGCAAAGAGCTGACCAGGTTTCTTTTGTAAGTGTTCTCTGGAACCAAGCAGGGTTAATTAAACACCTTGGGATGCCAGCTGGCTGAGACTGAGTCATTCTCATCATTTTCCTCTGGAATATTAATTCATGCACCTAAATTATTCATTTATTTACACACACATATAAATTTGCACTTCTATATGCTTGTTGTGTATGTTCATAGGCACAGCTGAATGGGAATGTTTTATGCATAACTGGATTTCCCTCTGCATTGCATATTAACAACTTTTCTCAGCTCTCCCCTCTCCCATTCCACCCTCACCGGTGCCATTTAATCTATAGCATGTCTGGAACATGGAAATTGTCTTCATTATACACCTGTGGAAAGAATATTTCACTTGTGTTAGCAACAAATGATGAAAATTTCAGTGCTTGCAGCACAARCTACTCCTTCACTGCTTCATTTTCCCTTTATACAAATTCTGAGTTGAAGAGTAGGACTTGGCTGCTGGGAAAGAATATAAAAAAAAGTCTCTGAAATGTAATAAAGAATGTACAACTCTATATCACAAAGACAATATAGCCAAGCTGAGGAGGTG
>CADDXX010000811.1:213245-226871 GCA_902810485.1 Alauda arvensis
AAAAAAACCTAATCCAGAATGTGGAGATACAAAATATTGCAAAGGATTCACCTGACAGGAATCTTTCTAAAAACAAATGAAACCAGCCATGTAAAAATGTGAACTGTTCAAAAATAATAATACAATATCAGGAATGTTTTCAGGTTTTCAGAAATGAACTTATTTAGATGTCCAAAGTAATCACATGGGTATGGAAAAATATAAGCATGCCCCATCCTAAGTGGGAAGAAAATGGGCTCAAAAGTGCTGGAAATGTGAGGATACAGTGGCACAGCTGATTGAGAAATAGAGGAAATATTAAACATTTAAAAGGGCTTAAGATGAATGGTKGGTTCTATCAGTGGGAGGCAGTTTCTTTTTCTCTAAAATACAAGTTTATATTTTATGCCCATTTGCCCCCAAACAAATCCCTTATTTATAACATTGCATTTGCTTGGAGGTGGAAATAGGTAATTTTTTGTGCTTCTGTCTCAAATGAAAAACAGGGGTTAAAGCCATGGCATSTATGAAACTTAAAGTCCATCAAATTTCATCATTAAATCTATAAAAAAGGAGTATTTTAAAAAAGTGCTTCAGTGTTTAGGTAAAAAAAAACCATCAATAATATGCAAAGAGTTCCTTGTTCTGGGTTAAAGTATATTTGAAATTGTTATTTGGTTAAAATTACAATGAGATGAATATAAACAGTGGAGTTCTTTACCCTGTGTTTTGCTGGTTGTATATCATGGAGCTCCTGATTAATACAAATGGGTTTTTTCCCTAGGAAAAAAATCTCACTTTGGTAATTTCTTGTTCCACTTCCAAATGTGAGTTGTACCATTTGCTCCACRATGTGAATTGGAAACCTTGTTTGGCAGTGTGATACTAAATCAAAGCTGATTCATAATTAAAACAAGTATTAACAACTGCTGCCACATAACTCAGCCTATTACATTCCTTCCCTGRAAGAAAATAAAAGTCGTGTCATGCATTGTTTATTCTTGAAAGGGAAAAATTTATTGCACTCACAGTCTTCCCTTGTAATAGCTTTTAGAGAAAATAACTTTATTTTCATCTCRTTTTTGTAGTGGGAAGTGAAGTTGCATCTGCATTTTCAGTGACAGCAATATAAAACATCCYGAGGCATTTTTCCAGCCCTGTTTTGTGGTGCAGTTCTGCTGGRGTGTAAATGTATGGGCCAGGTTCTGCCCAGTTTAGAATCAACATAAAGAGGATAAATGAAGTACCAGGATTCTATTAAAAAAATTAGTTTTTGCTTAAACAATTACCCTTGCTTATAATTTGAGAAGCTAAAATAGTCAGAAAATAATTTGAGTGTTAAAACGGTAAGAAAATAATGCTTTTAATTATCACAAGCTGAGYTTTGTACCATTAACTGGCTACCAGGGAATTTTTTTTGTATTACATCAATTATACAAGTACATCACATTAAAAAAAAAAAATACTTGTGCTCTCCTCCAAAACATTTGGATACATTTCCTTTTTTTCTTTTTTGTAACCTATAAAGTTTATTCAGGGCATTTAATCTTGATGATTTTACCTCTTCATTTTAAACTGCAGTTTATGAATAGTCTGTGAATAGTTTTTCAGGTCTGTGGTTCCCAGGTTTTGATTGTGCTTCTGGGAATGTGAAAAAACCATGGAATCACAGAATATCCTGAGCTGGAACCCAGAGGGATCATGGGGTGCAACTCCTGGACACCCCAACAGCCCCACCCTGTGCAGAAGGATTAGCTCAGCCTTGCAGAGAATTCATTTCCACACTAAACAATGCATTTGAAATCCCAAAATGAGGAATCTGCTGGCAGGGGATGAGGAGAAAAAATGTCCATTTCTGCATGGAATATCTGCTGAGCTGTGCATCCATTCAACCTTGCCACAGCACCAGCTTTTGTATCCCTGGTCAGTTTGTTCTCATTAGAAAAACCAAGCTTTGTTTCTTATGATTTTATGGTTATGTTTTAAAGAATAATATTTAATACATATTTAATATATGTAATACATATTATCTTTATCATCCTTCTCTTAGTTTAAATATTAAAAGCTCCTGAAATGTGTCTGTATGAGCTCCCAGAGGCAGCTCTGGTGTTGCTGCTCAGAAATAGGACTTTAAAATGCAGGGTGACCACTCAAGTAYAGAATGAGAACTCACAAAAACTAAATGTCAGCCTAAATGATGGAAGATGGAATGTGCTTTTCCCTGAGTTAAAGCCTCACCAGCTTCTACCTGGATAAACAGGAGCCAAGGTAAAGAGAACAGCACAAGAACATCCTGTGCTCAAGCTCAGTGAAAACCTGGACTAATGGGCTTTATCCTCTCATCAAATCCTCTCCTCAAATTAAAAAGAGGGAAAAAAGTAGTCAGTCAGCACAGCAATTCCTCTACGTCATAAAATCCCCAGCTGGGAATTCTCATGCTGATGTTCTCCCCTCTTTGAAATCATGGGGAAATCTGCACAGGAAGGGCTGGGTTTGAAATGGATTGGATGAAAGGCCACTTCTCTTGAATCCAGGAAAATTCAAAGAYCCAAATGAATCAGGAGCAGAGGAGAAGCAGGGGTAAAATCCACGTGTGTGGCAGCATGTGGGTATTGCTGAAGGAGCAGGAGGCTATAAAGGTATGAAAAAAACATAATTATGTCTCTTCTAGACAGCAGCTTTGGAGGATTTAAATCTTCACATTCTATTGACATTCCATAGAGCTGGTACTAATGGAAAAGTGAGAGGGAAAGCACTGGCTAAATGGCAAAAATCCAAATTAAATTTGCATACAAAGACTTGGGTGGAACACTTTTTATCACTGCTCATTGGCCTTCCTTCACAATTTGGGTGATTCTTCCTCAGTCACACACACCATCACCTGAATGACACAACTCCATCGAGTTCCTGGAACGGGGGGCTGCTGCTTTCCTTCTTTTCTGAGTTCCCACTCTGMCCCAGCAACTCTGGCAGTGATTYCTGTGTGATCAGCARGCTGAGGTTTGTTCCACGAGCTGCCAGGGCTCACCAAAWGTGTGAGAAGGATCCATAGCTTGTGTTTTGGCTACGGAATGCTGCAGCTGGGAGGTTTAATTCCTCTGTTACAGGCTGCTGCAGATCCAGAAGGAACATGACATTCACAATCATGGATACAAAATGAGCAGGGAAAAGAATTAGGAAGGATGCAAGGGTGAGGCCCTGGCACAGGGTGCCCAGAGAAGCTGTGGCTGCCCTTGGATCTCTGGCAGTGTCCAAGGCCAGGCTGGATGGGGCTTGGAGCACCCTGGGACAGTGGAAGGTGTCCCTGCCCATGGCAGGGGGTGGCACTGGATGGGCTTTAGGGTCCCTTCTATCCCAAACCATCCTGGCATTCCATGATTCCATCCTCACTTTAAAATGCAGCATGGTGCCAACCCAAACCAGATGAAAACGGCAGGGAACAACTCATGGTGCTGTTTTTATAAAATAAGTGAAAGCACAAGGATGCACATGATTTATCATCCATTATTAAGAAAGAGATCCACTTACAATAATTAGTTTRTCTAAGAAAGCACCATCAGAAACCATTTCACACGAGGTCTCAGAGGAAATCCTTGTGCTTTTGTTAATGTGTGCAGGGACACTCAGAACATCCTCTTCCCTCAGAACAGGCCAGTCCTCTGGATCAGTTTGCCATTCCCAACGAAATTAAACTTTCCAAGAACTTTGATGTCCTCCTTTCTTCATATCAGCAGAGTTCTCCCCTCCAAAAGCTGCCAGCTGTCCTTTCATCCTCCCCTGCCTTTGATACCAGTCAAAGCTGAGCAGAGGGTCTGTCTGAATTTCTCTTGGCTCGTTATGACTGCAGTGAACTTTCTCTGATAAATGGTTCTGGGAGTGACCCAGAGACACAGAGAGTCAGGGAGAGGAAGGAGCAGCACATGGAAAGCAGTGGGTTGTGTGAGGCAAATGACATCCTGAGGGAGCAAAAGGAGCTCCTGGACTCCCCTGCCTCCATCAGCCACTCAGATGTGGGAAGGGACAAAATAAATGTCCCCAAAGCAGTGGGGAGTGCCAGAGCCCAGAAATGACACACCTAGGGCACCATCCATCTCCTACCAACATCCTGAAATAGAAAAGGAATCTGGCTTCAGGTTTGCATTTATCACCTCCAATTCTTACTGAATTATTCCATCATTAACATGACAAAGAACGTTGGATRAGGAGAACTAATTAGCATTTCTAAATTTCCAGAAGGGACAGTGGCTACTGCCATGTCCCACAGGGACATAGTGCACATTTTCCTGTCTTAAATGAGTTTTGTGATGGCAGGAAAACGCCACCAGAATCGATCTTAGACAGCAAATCGAAATAACAACGCTGGCAAAATAAAATCCATAAATGAACAACAGGAGGAAAGGTGCTGAGTGAGAGATTTGGAGCAAATTTGGTGGGGTCTGGGTGAGTTTTCATTCAGGCTCCTGTAAAAGATGTTAATAACTATGGATCACTTTCTACATGACAGATGCATTTTCCAGATCTATTAAACCTTCTCTCCACTAACTAACCTTTTTTTTGCCTAAAGGAAAAGGGAAATGAGCAAAATGCAGCCTTTTCTGTAGTMATACAAAATTATGCTTTGATGGAAAAATGTTATTCTAATAACCATCTCTGAAATGAGGTAATATACGTTTGGGTTTCAGTTTCATGAAGGCTTTGATGACTGAATTAAATATAAAAATTAATATAATTGCAACATATTTCTATTTATTAGTTGAAATGTGTGCAGCAATGGCAGCAATGAAGTATTTTTAAGATAGAGAAAAAATAATGAATAATGAGAGACAAACCACTCTCCCATGAAATCCCTGAAATTTCAGTTGTAATTACCTCTATAAACACTCACATTGAGGATAATTTTGAAGTRCTCTGCATCATGTGCTTTGATGATCATTTTGATTCTCTGTGAGTGCAACTTAGGATTTTTTATCTCCTCTCTGGAACATCAGGTATCAGCAAGTCCTGAGTTTCCCCCAGTTAAACCATTCCTAAAGAATTATGTGTATCTGAAAATATTCCAGTTAAAGACAGAGGGAAAAAAAAAGCCATGAATTCCTTGCCAAGGGAAGATCTTATTTGCCAGTCTTCTATTGAAAAATAAATTTAAACATCTGTGATTTTTTAGGAAGAAAACTGATAGGACTGGGCTCTGATGAAGGGAAGGTGTCCCTGTGCATGGCAGGGGTGGGGATGAGATGGGCTTTAAGGTCCCTTCCAACCCAGACCATCCTGCAATACTGGGATTTCATGACCCTGAAGTAATTTTATTCCAATTAAAGTAAAAAAATCGTCTTCTTAGATGTTTTTATTATTAAATATTACACATTAAATTCTAAATACTTGCTGCAGCAAGCGTGTTTGAAAAGAGAAAATTGCGTATACACCTGTCTGCAAAAAATAGAATAAACTCAGAGAGGAGTGAATGTGTATTTCCCTTGACCACCAGCATTTTGAAGGCTCTTGTTTTACAATCTGCTGTGATGTGGAATTTTCAAACAGGTGGGAGAAAGTCTGTGAACCTCTCTATGAACTAAAATATTGTTAGGGCTGCTGATTGTGGCTGCAAGTCTGAAGCTGATGGCATTAGAAGTCCCCCCTGTCAATCAAGTTGGTATAAATGGAATCACTCTGGTGGCCCCCCAGAAATGTAACTTTATTTATTCCCCTGAATTTGTGGGTGGAGTTCCTAGAGAGTTCAACCCTCAGATTATAATTATAATTATAATTATAATTATAATGTGAATTTCCTGTTCCTCTTGGGTGCCATTGATGCTGATGTGGGACTTGGTTACCCAAATAATGTTGAATTGTGTCCTTTAAACAATTCTTACCCAATTCTGTTCTTCCAGTTTCTCTGATAAACACTGAAGGCTTATTATTAAATAAATAATAATAATAAAGAAATAATTTGCTACTGGACATTCAGCAAWTCCAGAAGCAGAGAGTGGCTATTAAAGCCACAATTTTAGTTGTCTTTGTAAAATTAGGARTTGTTGGGTTTAATTGTGCTTTGCTTGCCAGGCTCTGTAACAATTCCTGTTTGCTTGTTAATATTTTAATTTAACCTTGGTTGCCAGTTAATAGGTAGCAGCTCTTTCTTTTGAAGAAAACCTACATAGTTTTTAAGTCTAATTTTTGCTAAAATGGGTCTTCTAATGCCTAAAATGCAATGGTCAGCAAGCCTGAAGTGCTTAATAAAAGCAAAATCTCAGGTGAAAAACAGAAATTGAACTGAAGACTCAACTATAAAAATTCATTTGAGTATCAAATGTGTCACTCTGGAGTTAAATATTTATTTATAGTGCAGGAAACAATATGATTACTTTGTCAGATCCTTTRGAGATGAAAAATTGTTTCCCATCTCCTTATCAAAACCAAGGAATATTTCAGTGTGCAGCCCACAAGAGGGTGAAAGGGATGATTCCTCTCTGGTCTGCTCTTGCTGAGAAAGACAATGTCCTTTAACACTTCAGCCACAAATCCCCTCTCTAAATGATGCTGCTAAACCCTGGAGATTATCCATGTGAAATGGCTGAGCAGATTTAAAATCTTTAAATCTGTGGCAAACCCTCCAAATTCTCTGGAGGATTTCAGGACTGAGATTTCTCCCAGCTCTTCTGAGGAATTTTCCTGACACACCATCTCTTCTGGACTCAACTCATTTTTTCCCTGCCTCTTATAAAACAGAGGGACTTGGTCTGGTTTTGAAGGAACTGCTGGAGATCAGAAATATCAAATCCCCTGGGGCAGAAAAAAGAATACAATATCACAGCAGTTTTAAAATAGCGTGTTTGCTCCAGATTACAAGATTTTGACCTAGGATAAAGAGGCTACAAGGGTCAAGCCCTTACATTTGCTAAAATTGGTTAAATTTAGTGGTTCTGTGTCTGAAGTGTCACCTCATCCACATCCCCACCTCAGTCACCCAGGAACAAGGGTGGCCTGTTAACAGAGCACAAACCCTGATTCCTGCACAATTAACCAGGATGAAATGGAGATGATCTTCCTTGAGTCTCTGTTCTCCTGCAAAGATGTTCTTAACAACATTCCTGTGTATCCTCTTGTCMTCACGTCCTGGGACAGGAATAATTTGTCACCTGGCTCTTCAGGATGTCCTGAGTAAGTACAAATAACATGCAGCAGAAAATGYTCCTATGCAGGTKGTCCCTCTCTTSTAGGGCTGGCTCWGCCCAGAGGTGACCCTGCCACGATCTGTGGGTCGAGGACACACACAGACCCCGGTGGGTGCAAGAGTGGTAGAAACCTTCCTGCTGCCCTTGGAAAAAGAGGCTGACTCCTTTGGGGGTCTGAGTGCTCAGGGTTTATTGAGCTTGGCAAATTCCCCTGAGAGGGGACTGCCCAAAGGAGCCCCTCTCTGGGGTGTGCAACACCTTTTAACAGGGGCAGGGACAGGAACAACAAACCAGTCAGGAGGGATCGGGGTGTGGTTACAATCTGGACAGGCTTCAACTGGGAGCAATGGGGAGAACTCGAGGGAGGGACAAACATTAAACATCGAATCACCAAGGGGAACCAGCAGAACTTTCCAGAAACAGGGGAGAGGTTTAGGGAGACAGACAGGTGCCCGGGGAGGGCACAAGGGAGATGGACAGGAGCTCAGGGAACTTTCTGGAACAAGGGGAGAGGCTCAGGGTTGACGGGCAGGTGCCAGGGGAGGGCACATCAGGGAGGCAGAGCAGGCAGAACCAAGGGCAAACAGCAAAAGGGGGATGCTTCGAACAAACCAATACAATCAGGAAATAATAAACCCCGACACTCCTATAAAGGTGTGCAGAGGTGTGAGGATGATGATCCAGACAGAGCCCAGGGCAGCGGGGGTTAAGGAGCTGTCAATCCAGTGCAAAGCCCACTTTAACCAGTTATGACATGATCCCCATTGATAAATTGGATTAGTGAAGCTGTTCAGGGTTGCTCCCACATAGGCAAAAGGGGCAGGAAGGGGAAGTGATATTTTCATGTGGATGTTTGCTAAATTCTTGGTGTCCAAGGGAAAAGATGTTAATTAAACTTTAAATGAGGAAAATCGATGTAACAGGCACAGGGCTGATGGGAGATCTGGTTTGAGGAATCATTAACATTTCTCAGTTATCTGCAGTTCAACTCCACAGCCTTGGGATCATGAGGAATTCTGTTGTGCTGCCCATCTCCACACATCAGTAAGCAAAAAAACCAGAAAAATCATATTTCAGGTTGAGATATTTGGAAMTGTACTCCCAAATATAGGTGTTGGTGATGTGATTTGATGGAGTGGTTAGCACATAGTGTGCTTTAAAGTTTTTCTCATGCCTAGAAGTACTTTAAATGTCATTTTTAACTTTTTAATTGATTTTTTTGAGATTGAAATAAAACCTCAGTGTGAAGATGAGCATGAAATTATCATGAGAAATTGCATAATATACTGAAAATTGTAACCAGAAAGGAATTTGCTTATTTATTTAATTTACTTTGATTTTAGAAAGCACTTCATAAATATAATACATTAGGCTTTGCTCAAAAACATTTGCAAGCTGATTTTGCCTGAAGATTKATAGTGCTCTACTCCTCAGGTATTCAGGGAGCAGAATAAACACATTCTAAGTTATTCTGTAACTTAGGAGAATTTCCTCYCCTTCACCTGTGAGGAATAAAATAACTGACTCAGTTCTATCTGAACACAAAAATGTCAAATGTCAGGTATGTGCAGCCACATAATCAAAAAATCATGGAATGGTTTGGGTTGGAAGGGACCCCAAAGCCCATCCAGTGCCACCCCCTGCCAYRGGCAGGGACACCTTCCAYTGTCCCAGGGTGCTCCAAGCCCCATCCATMAAAACAWTTATTTAAGGAAATTCCCTTAAAAAATATTATTTAAGAAATGACCCTCTCCTGAGTGATTATGATGAGTCMATCTTGCATCTGAAGCAGCTGCAATTAAATTATTTTAAAATATTAAAGCTTTCATATTAGGAAAAAAAAGTAGAGAGGCAGCTAAGATTTTGTTTGTGGGGTTTTTAATCTTTTATGCATCAAATCGAATTTGTTAGTGCCAYGAGAAGAAAACCAGGTGCTTTATTGCATTCATTAGAGTATTAAGGTGGGTGAGAYTGATAACCAGCCAAAAATAATTCTTTGAACACTGCTGATAACTGAACCTGGCAATGGCTCACAGTTGTCCTGGAAGAACAGGATTTCCATGATTTAGGGCTGTAATAAGTAAAATCCTGCTCTAGCAGCTATTCCAGGATTAGCATGGAATCATGGAATGGGCAGGGCTGGAAGGGACCTCAAAATCATCTCATTCCCACCTTTGCCATGGGCAGGGACATCTTCCACCAGCCCAGGCTGCCCCAAGCTCCATCCAACCTGGCCTTGGACACTGCCAGGGATCCAGGGGCAGCCACAGCTTCTCTGGGCACCCTGTGCCAGGGCCTCCCCACCCTCACAGGAGGAATTTCTTCCCAACAGTCCAGCAGACACCCCAGAGCCTGTGAGAACAGGCTTTGAGAAATCTGGGATTCCTTGTCCAAGGCTCATTTATAGAGACTGGCCATGACATTTCAAACCTTGGTGAAACCAAAGTCTTCAAGGAGCCTTTTGGCTCTTAARRCTGTCTCRAGAAGMTTYCTTCCAGTGCAAGGTGTCCCTRCCCCTGGAATGAGATGAGGTTTGAGGTTATTTCCAACCCCAAACATTCTGCTACTCCCTGACCACACTGATGGGTTTTATTCCCAGCTAACCAGGGGAAACATCCCTGCCAGATGAGTGGAAAATATCTCTACTAAAAATGAATCTCTTGATGCAAAAAGCATCTTTTTTCCAACCCTCAAAGTTGGCATTTTGGGAGAATGGATGCAATAAAATAATTTCCCATTCCATTTATTGTCATTATTGTTGGAAAACTTTTCCAGTGGGAGGATTTTGGGCTTTTCCTCTGCYCCCTCAGCACCCTGTGGGTGTTGAGCAGTCAGAAATCAGTGACTGTGCTAATGTAAATAAATAATAATAATGCAAATATTGGCTTGTATTGCAAACTCTGTGTCCATGGGGGATTTATTSCAGGAGCCACTCCACAGGCCCTGCTGTGCATTGTTCTGTCTGCCCCCAGCACCACTCAAAGGACATTTCCTAGTGAAGTTTTATGGTGTGACTGAAACCCTCCCAGCTTTCTAAAACAAACCAAGGACATGGCTTGCAATGTTGTGCTCCCTAAGGTCAGGTTTGTGAAAGGGACAGGGGTTAAATTGACTTTTTGGAGCTCTTCCAGCACAACCTGCTATTTTCTGCCTTCTGCATGACACAGCAGGYGGCAAGGCTTGCCTTCACCTTTTGTATCACCTCTTGTAAGAGTGGAAGGAGCTTTATTTTTAACTGTGTCAGCTGCAGAGCCCAGTCAGTAACTCACGGGCACACATCAGACTCCAACACACACGATTGCTTTCTCACATGCCTTGGTTATGCATGTGTTTATTATTCATACACATCTGCAGAAATTCCTGCCTCCTGTTTCTAGAAGTGACCAACCACAGCTTCATCATTAAAACAAATCAATGGTGGTTGTCCCCATAAAAACCTGCAATAAGCAAAATCTTGTCTCTCCATCAGTAGCCTCAGAAAAGAGGCCATTTTTTGGCCCAGAAATGCTCAAGTTCAGCTTGAGTTGCTGGATCTGTTTCTGATAGGAGCTGAGATTTGATTTCATGGGATTCAAGATTAACCCCTCCTTATTAATCACTTTATAAAGTCTCAGAAGGCTTAAGTGGTTTAAGTATTGTGCTTCTTTATTTTGCCCTATATAAATCACAGGGGTCTTGTTTTTAATTTATTGTGTGTAGATATGTTTAACTCACCCCAGCCAGAGAGAGGCCACTTTGAACCTGCCCCATTCTCCAGAGACTAATGCAGAGAGGGGGAATAAAAAACTCTCTGGCACAATGCATGTGACACCAGCACCTAAAGTTCACACTGGAGAGTTTGAAACCAGTATCTGTTTTGTGGTTAAATCCAAATCCAAGTGTCACACTTCAACATATAGCTGCAAAAGCAAGAGAGAACAGGCTCTTTTGTGAATTTTACCTCAGGTAAATGAGTAAAAATGATGGCTGGGAGGATGAGGATTTTGGCAGGTCTTGATCCTCTTTATAAATGTTAATTTTGTAAGTGTTTGAATAAGTTAATCACAGCATTTCTGTTAAAATTTAAGCACAGAGGAAGTATTTACACACCTGCAGGAGAAATGGGAGAGGTTAAGCACCAAACATGTTTTACTTAGGAGCTTTATAGTTTATAATATTTCTAGAGACCAGTTCCTCTCTTTCGAAAGTCTGTTTTTTTGTTTTTTTTTTTTTTTTGCCAGTGGCATCAAAGTCCTTCATCATTCCCAAATCAATTTATGCTCTGAGAGCAGTAAAACCATGGAAAAACACATGAGATCAGGTCTCTGCAGGGATGGTCTCCTCAGGAAGGCCCTGCAGGTGACACTTCTGCCACTTCAGAGACACCAGGCACAGCTGCTGGGGGTCTCTGAAAAYGAGGTGATCCAGCCTAAAACATTCATTTTCTTTATGGAGCAGGAACAAYCAAGTGAATCTTCATCCTGGTACCGTGAATTTCTCAAAGAACTTTCCAGCCACCTGACAAAGAGGAGCTTTGCCAAACGCTTGGCACCTCATGGGCTCTGTGGGAAAAGAAAACAGTAAAGCAGCCCAGACTTTTCTGGACTCCTCAAGGTCTTTAAAGGTCATTATTCACTGAAAAAAACTTACCTAAGTTTTGTCAGCTTATGGTCATGTCATATTCCTGTGCCACTTTTAAAAATACTAATTACAGGCTTTCATTTATTACACAGAATGTAATTTTTTTTTTAACAGGATGTTCCAGGAGTGAAGAGATGTAAAGAGGGTGAGAGCAAGAGGCAAGTCAYAGAAGTGCACTGCTTCATCTTTCTCCATGGCAAACAGAGAAAACAAAATAAGTTACATAAGATTTATCAGTTAAAACAATCAGATTTTACACTTGGTGCTAAGCAAAACAATGGACAGTTAATAAATGACCTCATATTAAACCTATATTTGGGGTCTTGCTGAAACAAGCTCATTTCTCTGCAAATACAAGAGCTGCCACTACTCCGTGCTTGAATCTGTCTGATCTACCAAAATAAATCCATTTCCAACCAGTCAAGCAAGATGAATCCCTGTGTAGTAATCCATTCAAGCATGCAGATAACATCCATTATTTGATAGCAGCTTCTGGAACATTTGCTCCCAAAAGAAGGCATGCACTGACAAGATAAATAAAGTACAAACTCACCAGTTTTAATTCACTAAAAAAAAATTAAAAAAACAACCTGTTTGCAGGAAGGTGCTAATTTTCCTAAAGGTGGCAAAAACAAAGGTTTCACCCTGTATTAGAAACTACAGATGGGTGTAAAGAAACAAGAATGCCAAATCCTACAGACAACCTTCAAAGTCAGTTCTTCAATCTAAATCACGCAATTTTGGATCTTARTTCTGCCTGTAGGTGCCTGTGGGTTTCCCAAATTTCTTGCATTTGCTGCTGCCCTGGAAGCACAAGGATATGAATTGCCACGATATCAACCACAGGAATGAGTTGTATTCCTGAAAAGTGAGTGCCCTGTGCTTTGTGCCAGATAACAGGGAATGATCAGCACTGGGATCTCTGGAAACATTCCTGGACCTCTCACTCACAAATTATTATCAGCCACACCCCATAACCACATCCCTCAGGATCAGGCATTTGTGGCAATCTGCTGGAATTTAAAACCGTGTCTCCAGTGCTGAAATGCATGTAAATATCCTAATTACCAAACCATTAATCAGATATGCCAACTCATCAGCATATGCAGTGAGATAAGGGTGATTATCTGAGTGCTGCCACCAGCAACAAAGAGGATAATAATGGGGGTTTGAGCATCACATTCCTCCCCAAACACCTCCTTTAGACTGAGCAACACCAGCCCTTTTTGTCAGGAGCTCCACCACATCTYCACTGAACGAGTCTCTCTTGTGTGCTCACCTCTGCCGGAGGGAGGAATTTTGGGGAAGCAAAGGGAAAGCGTTTAAYGATTTCAAGGTGCAGAAGATGAATAGTTTTGTCATTATCTATTGATTGAACACACATCTATGAGCTATTCGAATGTTAATTTCATTACGATGAAATTAGGAGAAGCTCAGCAAACATCCATTTGGAGATGCTGGTGTAGAAAATGCCAATATCTGTAAAAAAAGGACTTATATCCTATATATTTTAATGTTTGTATGGGTGTACAAGGGGATGAGGAAKCTAAGTCTTCAGTTCAACTGTTTTCCCTGGTATAATATAATATAAAATAGTATAAAATAACATAATATAAAATAACGTAATATAACGTAACATAACATAACACAATATAATATAATATAGGTATAATATAATACAATATAATATAATATAGGTATAATGTGTTATTTCTATTATATTAATTATACATTCTACTGGCTGAGGAGCAAATTCATCAAGCAAAACACACACTGACTATGTAAAGAATATCTTTCACAAAACTTAAGCACTGTAAAAGAGCAAGTAAAAGAAAATTTCAAAAATAAAGATAAA
>CADDXX010000811.1:229690-274644 GCA_902810485.1 Alauda arvensis
AWWTWAAATAAAATAAAAATAACATCAGGACTGTGGTTTACAAACTAAGGGAATCTGTATCTCCAAWGCACTGGAAGGCAAAGCTCAAATTGCTCCTTTGTACTTGTCATTTAATGGGCAAGCTCACACTRCTTAGAAAGGAAGCACCCACAGTGCCAAGGAAGTGATGGGGTTCTTTAATTTCCTTTGCCTTCCATCGTGAGATGACAGGATTTTCCATTGAACTTGAGACTGTGAATTTGTATTGGATAAAGACACACTCCTTTTTAAAGCTTCTTCTGCACAATCTTCTGTTTCCCCACTTTTCTAGCATGTACAAACGAAATGATTTGGTTAAMATGCACAAATTTAAATGAACAGATCAGGCTTTTGTGCAAGTCTCATCGAAATTCTTTATTGTTTGTTCCCCAGCTTTTAGACAGACAAAAATTGCTCACCCTCCCTGAATGCTCACCCACCTGAATGCTTCAGAATATATTTTGATTTACAGGACATCAGAAGTCCTGAAGCGTYTCAAGCCTGAACATGACAATAGATTTCAGAACTCTGTTTTCCAGCCAGGCTCTGACAAGGCATCTTGACAGRGACAGAGAGAATGAAGAAAACCCCAGAAATCTGGCATTAATGCATCAGAATTYTGCTTTGTTGTGTACAAATCCCTCCCTGGATGGGGACTTTAAAATGTGCCTGCTCTGTGCTGCAATAAATAAATGTATATATATATGTGTGTCATTGGGGAATTAAACWCTGCAAAGAAAAGGGGTTTTTGACAAGTTTCCATATGGAAAGTCAATATTGAATAGCAAAATCTTCAGRTTGCATTTTCAGAATTATCCCAGTTATGAAGGAAAGGAACTTTGTGATTGATTCATGAGTTCTAATGTAGAACTCATATTGAAGAAAATGGGTMATGTTATATAGAATCACAGAATAATTAAGGTTGGAAAAGACCTCCAAGATCACTGATTCCAACCTGTGATCTCTCTGCAGAGCCTTCCTGCCCTGCAGCAGATCCACATCCCACCCAGCCTGGTGATCCCTGTGACCTTCATTATATACATATGTAGTGTCCTGAAATCAGAACTTTCAACACTTTAAAATTCATATAAAAACCAGCATTGCTGCAATTTTGAAGAAGTTTATKTTTCCTTGCCATTTTTAGCTTCCAGTGTACCTGCAACATCCAGAAAATATTTTAATYCCAGAATAAACATCGCAGTGCATCATGGTAGCAGCACAGAAAATGCCCAGAAATGTTTAATGTCTTTAGTAGACTTTTTTTTGCCTGACCTCATGCAGTTTTGTCTATTTAATGCAGCTCAACTGACACAAATCAGAGGAGAAGCGAGATAATTTGAAGATCTGGTTCAGGAGAGCCTGTCATCAATCAATCTGATTCCTGAGGTGGTTTTGAGGAGAGCTGTTTAACACAATGAGCAATCTCAACGTTTTCTTTATGCTGGTTTTGTTCTGCCCATTGATTTTGTGTCAGAGGGAGCGCAGAGAAGACTTGCTCAGGTGTAACAATGGTGTTTCTGTCAGGCATCAGTGATGGGCACAAAACCTCCACAGGTGGAGGGCTCAGCACGTGGAGGGCTGGGATCTCAATTTTAAATTAAACGTTTCGGGTTTGAGAGTCTGCCTGAAATTAATGCACTCAGCAGATACAAGTGCCCAGAAGCATTTTAGGAGCTTCTTTATAGAAACCAACAGCAGAATCATTCTTGTTCGATTCCTGCTGGAAAAGAAAACAGGATGAAAGGAAAACCTCTTGAGCTTAATTGGAAAGGATTCATATTTGTGACAGATATTTAAAGASAGAGAATTTAGAGAAAATGCTTCTCAAAAATGTTGCCCTTTCTTTCAGTGCAGGAGCTTACKCAGGAACTCGTGTTCAAATCCTGGATTTAGTGCTGGCAAGTTTGACACTTCCAAGAACTCTTTAATGTGTGACAAATCTTCCCAGGGCTTCATTACAGAGCCTTTGACAGGCACTGCTTCTGTMACTGCATCAAACTGGATTTCTTTGCTTCCTTTTTGGGTGGAAGGACCAAGCAATGAGGACAACAGGTGGAATGTCAGGAATTTGTTAGGTTAAAATGCCATTCAAGGCAATCTAAAATTTAACTTATTTTAATTATTATCTTCTAAGAGAGGAAAAGTCCTCAGCAAATGGTCATGCTGGAATGCAGGAATAAAAGCATTTTTTGCTGAAAACTCTGTCTTACTATTCAGACGTGGAAATGATCAGTAATTAGGAAAATAATCAATTAATTTGATGGAAAAGTTGCAAAGAAAACATGCACACAAAAGTAACTCAGACATCTGTTTTAGAAACCACCACAAACTGAGCAGCCCTTTCCATAACCCTTGTGCCTCTCTGACCCCAGATGTCTCAGATCAGCTGAGACAGTGAGAATGCCAAAATAAAGCTTCCTGGGGTGGCTGTGAGGCAGAGGCAGCTCCACAGCAATAAGAGAATGAGGAAACTAAATAAATAATATGGACAACTGGATAAAACCAGTAAGGACGAGGTAGGTAAAAAAAAATAATTATGGAGAAAATTAATGCAGTCTGGATTTTGGTTTTTCAACTTAGACACATTATTGGAAAAAATATTTCAGAGAATGCATCTATTTTTATTTTTTTCCTCATTTCTTAYGCTTCAGACCATTATAATGTAATAAAATCTGTAGCAGAATTTAGCCACACTGAATATCATGAAGTCATAGAATCCCAGAATGGTTTGGGGTGGGAGGGACCTTAAAGCCCATCCAGTGCCACCCCTGCCATGGACAGGGACATTTCCACTGTCCCAGGGTGCTCCAAGCCCCATCCAACCTGGCCTTGGGCACTGCCAGGGATCCAGGGGCAGCCACAGCTTCTCTGGGAATCCTGTGGTAGGGGCCTCCCCACCCTCACAGGGAACAATTCCTTCCCAATGTTTAATAAAACCCAATCCCCTTTCAGTTTAAAGCCATTCAGATGGGCTGACTGAGCATTACAGTTTAATTCTATTACATGCTAAGGATGAAACCAGTGTTGGTCTTGACAGAGACACAGTTCATCCCAACATCCTTCTCTCAGACCATTTTTAYCTTTCTTTGGATCATCACAGAGAGCTCAGGAACATCTGATTGCTAATCCCATCTTCMTGCCATTAGAATATATTTTACAAAAGATTTTAATATCTGTGAAATTTTCACAAATTTACAAATTCATATGACCAGCAGTCAGGTCATTTGTAGGAAATAAAACTGACTCATAGCAGTGCTGAGCTGGAAAGTCTCTTTCTGGGTAAGTGTTGTGAAATTATGGTTAATGCCCTTGGATATTTARGGAAATTTAAAATTTGAAATGGCTTGTGGGATTAAGGGCTTTAGAGGAAWGGGCTCTGCTCTTTTATAGAGGGTTAAATAGATTTCCTTCTTTCTCTCCGCCGAGCCCCAGCTCTAGATTTAGAAACAAATTCTGTATTGAGAAAGACCTTGGAAATTTATTCCCTTTTCAGAGAGTCATGGAATGGTTTGGGTGGGAAGGGACCTTTRTCYCATTCCACCCCTTGCCAAGGGCAGGGACACCTTCCTCTAGACCAGGTTGCTCCAACCTGACCTTGAACACTCCCAAGGATGTGGGGCAGTCACAAATTCACCCAAGATTTCAGTGATCTTTGCATGAAGATGCAAATGTCCAGAAGCTTGAAAATCTGGGGTAACACAAGCAAGTCTCAGGAATGCAAGCAGTGCTTATGAATTTACACCACTAAAACACAATAATGACCCTTTCTGCTTGGTATTCACCTGCTGAAGCACTTATGACAACAAAGATGACTAATTTTTTTGCTTGTTAGTGGAAAATATGTAAAATTAAATTAAATAGTGAAAAGAATATGTTTTAATAAAACAATGCTGCCTAGGGTTTGAAGGACAGAGGACAACAGTAATCATCTAAACATCTTTCTACAACAAATATAGATTAAAGCCAAACTGAGAACAGAGTGTTTCCTTCTCAACTTTGACAGTTATCAGTGTTCTGATAAATTCAAATTTATCATGCATTAATAATGTTATTATTAGCAGACACATGGTCTGGTTAACCAGTTATTTAAAGTATATGGTGGCTATTGCTATTCCCTATGTTTTCTGTTCCAATATTTAAAAGATAAATAGAACTGCAAATTAATTCCCTTTCATCATAAAATGGAGTAATAARCCTGAGAATACAACACTGAATTRCTCCACTCMTYATCTTTTTCTTCCTCTYCATCCTCTCTGGTTTATTTTTTATTTACCATTCTTTTAAGGCTTGGATCYGGATTCTATTTTCCTTTCTTTACTTGGTTTGTGTTWCACCAGCACAATTCTGCCCYAGGACAGATGTTTCTGTGATCTGCTTTTGCAAGAAGTCACAGCACACTAACACTTTGAGCTGCAGCCATTGCAAGGGGTTCAGGGATAAAAAAGGGCTGGAATAAGAATTTATTAGAAATACCAGGCTGACAAATCACTTGAGCCATGGTAACAGAAATGTGTTCTGGGTGATGTGGGTGATATGAAATATGTGTAGGTCTTGTTCAATAGGCTGAGGGTGGAAGTTGTTCCTGGAGGTTTTCCTTTAGGGAAAATTTTCACAAATTTACAAATTTCCTTTAGGGAAAACCTGCTCTGTTTTTATCAATGCCAGAATAAGTTTGTGATATCCTGTGTGATTCCCATAGGTCGGCCAATGTTTTTCTTCAGAGCCTCACAAACAGCTTCAGGAAGCAATCAGGATTTTCTTGCCATTCATGTGAAACCATGCTTTCATTTTCTCAAAAGTGGCTGGAATGATCAAACACATTTTTTGAACTAAAATGACCCAAAATCTTGCATTCAGATTTCTTTGTAATCCCATGTTTTTRCATCCCAGTCAGTGGCCAGGTTTGGGTAATGCACATAGAACAACACCTGTAAAAGGATGAGTCATTTCATGGTTGTTCTCCAGTGGGTAGGAGTCCCTGATCAGCAGGGTTCATAGGAGGGTGGACTTGTCCAATTTCAGCCCAGCTGCTGATCAGCATCACAATTAAATCCACTCAAAAATCACCCTCAAGATGAGGAATCCCAGGCAGTCATCCATGCAACCTTCCTAAAACAAAAAAATTGCCTTTTTATTTGGAAAAACAACTTCCCATGCATCTGCCTCCAAAGGCTGCTGTCAAACAGAGAACAGATGCCCAACCTTTGGTGTCCAGGAGGAAGGTTTGTGGCAGAGCTGTTTCCATGCAGCAGGCTCATGGGAAATGTTTTAGGGAAACAAACCTCAAAAACCACTTACCAAAACATGTTTCTGGAAGATATTTTGGTACCAGGAACTTGACATTTTTCTGTTTAAATGTTATTACAATATTAAAAAACTGCAGTTAGCTGTAAGTTCAGGTGCCTTGTGCTTTGGTGAATTATTGGAGATGTGAGTGACACATGTCAGACCAAGCATTTGCAGTTTTCCCACTAAAAATTGAAAGATATCAAATAATAAGGAAAGGATTTCTGTGCTCACAGCAACTGGAAGAAAAAGTCTAGAAGTTAATTTTTAGTGTCATTGCAGACATTCTCTTATACCAATTCTGTATTCGTTGCATTTAAAAGTGACAGAAAGCTCACACAAACTACAATCTTGCCAGAAACCCTTAAAATATTTCCCATTAATTTGCTTTCTTACTGATACTAATATTACCTATCACTTGTTTTTGGTTTTTTTCGTATTTTTGCAGCTGCATTTCTCAAGAAGCAAATGACACAGGTAATTCAATTATCTGGAGGAATGAAGACACTGTGGGCAAGTCACTGTCTTGTTTCCATCTGTCACTTTGAAAGGACAGGAGACTTGGGTTGGTCCCCTTTCAAATCTGCTACCCCTGTGAAGGTCTCAGCCACGCTGAGGAAACACAAAAGTGCCAGAAATCTTTGTTTAAGCTGCTGCCTTTCCTAAAAGATCAACATGCTCTCCACTGCTGCATCCACATGGTTTTTGGACACTTCCAGGGGTGGTGATTCCAAMCACTGKCCCAGTGCAGGACCACCCTTTTTGTGAGTACATTTTTCCTGATATCCARCTGGAACCTTCTCTGATATAATTTGAGGCCATTTCCTCTCCTCCTGCCTTACAATKTGACAGCACTCACCACCACGACCTCATCTCATAACCCATTTTAACCAAGCCTGGTAAAAWTTTCACATCCCATTAGCAACAGGAAGGTGGATCTTCTGCAGGTCCAATTGTTCTGCTGAGCCAAGGCAGGGTTTCTTCTTCCCAAGSACTGTGCTGTCCACACCACAGCATTCCAGAAAAGGATCTGCATGACCCTGACTTTCAGTGGTGYTGAGGAAAATGGGGGATTTTGCCTTTTATGTGTGCTGGGAAGATTAAAATTTTAGCTGGTAAGAAYTGAGGACCATCTACATTAAATCTCCAAATTCACCTGATCCGTTAGTCAGGCAGCTCAGGAGGATGGCAAACTTACTGATCCAGATGGTTTTGAGTTCCTGTGCTGCATCTGGAGTCTGTGTTGTTGTGACAGAGAAAAAAATAAAACCCCAAATAAAAGTGCTTGTAAAAATCAGTGTTTCACCTGCAGTGTGATGTGCTGTCCTCTAAAAAGGAGGTCAGCAGCTCAGTCAGGTGTGAATTCCAGGGGATTTTTAGCACTGTTTTTCTTACAGAAAGACATTTTTCCTCCACACAGTTTTCATGTTTGGGAGTTTTTCTAACTCAATCCTCTCTGTAGACACAAAAACTCAGTTAAATCTGAGAAGCTGAAGGACAGAACAGTGCAGGAGCAGCAATAAAACTGTGCTGTTTTGCTCTCACTTTCAACAAGGCTTGCATAATGTTCGAGTTTATGAATTTCTGTGTGTGAAGTAAGATTAATACTTTTGCAGCATACTTTTAATTTTTTACCCCTGGCTTTCATTTAATTTAAAAAGGCCCAGGGTTATAATTTCTCCAGCATGCYACAGCTTGTCCTACAAATTCCCTCCCCAAAACAGCCTTCAGCCAATCCTGGAAAAACCCTAATTAAATCCAACAAAAGGAACAATGAGCAAATAGAAATGATAATTTTAAATGAAATCCGGATTAGCATGTCAGCAAAATAAATTCACTTCAGGTCAGAGAAACTGTCAAAAACAGCGCAAGGATTAGAACTTATTCTGCAGGAAATAAGATACAACTTTAAAGATCAGCTAATTAAAGTTTCCACTTGCCTTGCTTGGCACATTTTCTGTCAGAGGGTTTAAAGATGTGTCAYGGCTCTGTGTGCTCCAGTGGTTTGTAATTGACTTGTCCAGCCTCTCCTGAGTCCAGCTCCCCTCCTTGTCCGTGGTCCAGGGGCTGCATTTCAGCTCAGACACATCAAGAACAGAAAATGCCACCATTTAAGTAATTAAACAGCTATTGAATATTTTCTGCCTGCAGCAAAACACATCGTGGTCCTTGCAGAGAGCAATTATCTTACAATGCATCGATGAAGTGGTCTGAATGTGTCATAATTAGTTGGTATTAGCTGAAAAGAAAAGGTCAATATTCTTATTTCCCCTTAAAYGTGGCTTTCCATTGGCCACCAGGTTGGAGGGAGGAGGCAATTAAATACTTGGCTTCTTGCAGGGCCATTGAAGAATTGCAAATGGGTAATTGTGGAAGTCCTGGGGTTGAGTAATTCRGGTTTAACCACGGAGCAGCAGCACCCATTTACAAACAATCCTGGAGCTCCCTTGAGCAAAGAGGTTTTAAAAACCCAGCCAAACAAAAAGGAACTGTGGTCAGTGGAGTTAGCATCAAACCCTGTCAAGAAATATGAGCCAGAGAAGCTGGATTTGATGAAAAACACCAATATTAACACATGAATCACCTCACTGACACATCAGAAAGTCATGAACCTTGTCTTGGTAGGTTTATATATATAATCCAAACATAAATACATATATATTATGTACTAAAAGAGCATCAGCCTGCTAGGACCATATTTTTGGGATCACTCAGAGGTCCTCAGGGATGGGGGTTTGCTCAGGGGTGGGGAACTCCCTGCCCCCTGAGGCCTTGATGGGGGTAGTGGGATGTGCATGGCATCTYCCTCCTCTTTCCAGGAGGAGGATGTTGATATTCTTGGGATCTGCTTGGYTTTTTACAGACATTTTCCCTGCAGAGCCTGCCAAAATGCTCCTTCCCTTCCTTTGATCCTTATTATCCAGCTGTTCTCCTCTGTTCCCTTGGAAAGGGGTTTTATCTGAAGGATGTGGGGTTTTATCCCTGTAACAACCTCAGATTGACTGTTGTGATTGGAGTGAGACTCCTGGGATCAGCCTGTCTACAAAACCYTCCCCACAACTGCTCATTCTGGATGCCAAAGACAATTCAATTCACCTAGAAAAATTACTTTTTATCTCTGTAAAGTGAAGTAAAACTAAGCCAAAATGCTGATTGCTTAACAACTGTTATCAAACCTGACGAATCTAAAATCCTCTCAGTCTGAGGCAAAACCAGAAAAGTCCTGAGAACCTGTGGTCCTTATGAAACCTCAGGTTTTTTATTAGTAAAGACAAAACTCTTTTGTGAGATGATAGATTATTAGCTAAGATTGTTGAGAGAATAATTCCTTTGATTCATCATGCCAATAAAAAGATGTTTCTATTATACTCTTTATTATTAAAATAGTAGGTTTAGTTTATTATATTGCAATGCAATGAGTACAGCCACCATCTGGAGCTTCTCTGCAAAARCTGCTCTAAATGATGGCTAATTTTGTCACATTTTTACCAGAAAAGGTTAATGAACAAYATGGGCAGGTGAAAACACTCTCTCCACTCTCATGGAATAACAGGGAGAAAGTTGCTGGTTTGTCTCCTAGCCCAGCTTTCCACACAGGACATTTCACTCCTGTGCCAAAGCACATTGATTTTGTGTTTTCGCTGTAATACTGTCAGTCTGTTCCTTCTTGAGAAAAGATGATCATGTCCCCAAAGTTAAAAAATTAATTTATTCCCCTCAAGAAAAAAAGCACACTTTCCTTCTTTTGAGGGAGAGGATTCTCCCTCTCTGCTCTGCTCTGGTGAGACCTCACCTGCAGTGCAGTCTCCACTTCTGGTGTCCCACACATAATAAAGGCATGGAAATGCTGGAGCAAGTCCAGAGGAGGCCATGAAGTCTCAAAAATTGTTTTGGTAGAAAATGAAGTTGCTTTCTAAATGATCATCCAGCTGTTGCCTTCATCAGTCAGCAGCTTTGGCATTTGTCACATCTGCAATCTGACACGTTTCAAAGCTGCTGACTGATGGAGGCAGAGACCTCCCTAAGTAACTTCAGGTGTTTCAGTTTCCAGAATCCACAACAACAACAACAAAAACCCAACCATGAAGAACAAAGAAACCCCAAACCAAAGCCCACCCAAAACATTTCTTCCTGATCAGTACAACAGAAAGAATCTRTCTTTTAGACAGTTAAATTGTTTTAGAGAGAGGGAAAAACACAAGTGTGAAATATTTCCACATGTTTTCCAGCAAAAAATATTTCTGCCTGTGTATTTCAGTAGAAAATGGCATTGCTTTCCCCTGACATTTATTCACTATTTCAATCTCTTTAGAGTTCCTGGAACAGGAATTGCTTCCATTTCAGAATATATGAAAGACTTTCAACTCCTYCATGGGATGGATGCAATGCTTATTGTTCCATCTGTGCATTTGTAGGGTGGRAGAAATAATTTTCTACCAATAGTGCAGACCATTAACTTCGACTTAATATTTCTTTGAGTCCAATACTCTGTGTTCAACTGAACCATATATTCTTGAAACACTTATCCTGARGACACTGAAATGAGAAATACCTATTATGCTTCTCTTTTCCCTGTTTCCTTTATAAATCACTTTTGCTCTTTTGAATGTCTGGATTATTCCAAATCCCCAGCACAGTTCCTGCTCAAATCCATCTTCCCTGAGCTTCCAGCCCTGGTTTTCACTGTGACTTTCTCTGCTAAGTTATTTTCTCTAAAATATCTGTTAATGGAAAGGGTTTGACTTCCTGATTAAGTTGCATTTCAGCCTTCTTTCAGAAAAGCTGAATAGGTCATATTCTTTAAATCTCTTGTGATATAGGTCATTTTTTCCACCACTCTTCTCTTTACATTGCAAAGATTGGATTTGTAGATGATATTTCAACAGCAAGTGAGCCAATCCTACCTTTCAGCTGAAAATGACCCATTAAATGCTCTCTTCTCTCACCCACTCTCCTGTAGGGACAGGTGGATAAAACTCTTTTTCCTGTCAAGCCATTCAAAATCAGACAAGAGGGTTCAGGCTGCTCTTCACACAAGGCCATCCACACATTTTAGTTGTGATTCCATGATCATGATCCCATGATTTTGTAAGTGATCCTGCACTTTTGCTCCTGGTCATGGAAGTATCTTTTCAGTGTATCASTAAGAGAGATCCTGTATATCTGTGTATGTGACCACTGAGGGTGTTTGGTTTTTATCTTTATGCTGGATAAAAATGATTCTAAAAATCTCAGTCATTAGGAGTTGTTCTATTTGTCCTTGGTCTCATTAAAAAGTGTTTATTTTTGCATGTCTAAACCAACCAGGAAAGAACTTATCCCTCAGCAAACAGAGCTCTAAAGAAAATGGTATTTTGGTTAATACCTGATAGCACAGCAGGAAAGCCAGTCTGAAATATCTGAAGGTCAGGGTGCTTCCCTAAGACACGATGTTCCTTGAGGCCGGGTTCCTGTGAACTCTTGCTCCAGATTTAGGGAGRAAATCCATAATTGTTGCACTATTGGCCCTGTCCCCTGCAGCCCAGGGGATCCTGCATCCCCAGACATCAGGATCCAGGGCACAGTGGGCACTAATTTCCTCTGCCCTTTCAAATCACGGCGTCAGGGGATGATAAAGGTTGGGAAGAGCCTCTGGAAATCTCCATCCCAGCCCCTGCTCTGCACAGGGACTGTGCATGTCAGGTTGCTCAGGGCTTTGCCCACTCCAGATTGGAGCATCTCCAAGTCAGGAAATTCAACAGCCTCCCCAGGAATTTTTGGTGGTGTTGGAAGCCTTTTCAGGCTTTTCACTCTGTGACCACTGCAGAGGTTAAGCCATGTTTTCTGTTTGATACACCACACTGACACTGGGCCAAGCCAAGGCTCCCAGGCCAGGCTGGACTGCTCTGCTTTGTTTTCCAAATCCATCATGAAGAATTATAAACACAGGAAATCACAAAGTTTCTAGAGACTGCTAGAAATCCTTTACTCCAATTTCCCATTGCAAGCCTGTATCAGCTGTGTGCAAGTTCTTTCTTAAGTTAAATTTCCCCAAATGCTCTTGAAAGCCTGATAAAGTATTTCATACTGAAATAAATCACCTGGAATCTGTCTCCAGACTGACCTGATTTGCACAACAGACAATATAAAACAGGATATTCCTAGGATCCCAGACTGCTTTGGGTTGGGAGGGACCTTAGASATGATCTCATTCCCCCTGCCATTCTTGCCCACAATGTTTAAGTTAAGCTTATTTGCAGCTTGTTGGAGGTATAAATAACATTAACCTCACTACATCCATTAAAATAARTAAGGGGATGTTAAAATTACTCATTTTTGTAACACTTTAATATCTACAGAAAGGTAGGTATTTTTTGGCAAATAAATTTATATGTGGAGCACTGTTGCATTCTAAATAGGAAAGAGTGTGATTTTTCTGCTTTCTGCTTCTCCCTGTAATGGGCACATACTTTTTCAGGGCCCTAGAATTGTTCCAGGCCAGGCTGSRTGGGGTTTGGAGCAATCTGATGCAGTGGAAGGTGTMCCTGCYCAWGGCAGGGGTGGGACTSGATGGGTTTTAAGGTCCCTSCCAACCCAAACCACTCTGGGATTCTGTACTATACAAAAGAACACTCCACAATATTTGTGGATATTCTGGAAATTTAGTGACCTTATGTAAAAAACTGAGCCAGTATTTCTGGAGTGTCTTCTGCTGAGAGAGAAAGGTCACATTTCATGAAAAAGGAGGGGTTTGGGGGTCACTGTTTGCACTCAGGTGAAGTTTGGCCAAGTCTCTTCCCACTCCCCCCTGGCTTTTTTGTGCTTTTATTCTACTTAGAATTTCCTTATGTGCTCACACCTTATCAGAGGATTTACATATTTATAGAATTGTTAGAATTTTCCATATGAAAAGAACAAACCCCTGAACTCAATGATTTGGAAATCCCAAACCCRGACTAAAGTGTGAGCTTAAAAATGGGCACGAGCTGAAAGCGCAGTGAAACATCCACAAATTCTAGTTCTAAAAATCGAGTTTCAGCTGTGCAACTTGAAATCCTTGTACCACACTTTCCTTGTCATTGTTTCCTCCCTTTCCTCAGCTCCCACCTCCAAATTCCCCAAAGCCATATTTACATCCTTCAACCAAGACAAATGCTAATATTTATGGTGGCATTTGCATATTTACAAGTAGCCAAAGTCTGATGACACAGAGAGACTCTGCTCTGGAAAATCATTGGTAGGTTGTTAAAGCAAAAAAAACCCACAACCTTACATTTCCAGTTGAGCACAAGAAGGAAGAAAATAATCAATTTATATTCATATTTAGGTTACATGAATCACAAAATGTGCTTTAATAGGCTGCCTGTTATAAACACCTTTTTAAAGCAGTTTTATTGTTTGCAATAGCTTTTGTCATTTCACAAGGTACTTATTGACTGAGACAGACCTTCATGGAAAAGAAGAATTCAGTTTTCAATTTGTTTTTTTTTTTGTTTTATATTTAAGGGAGCAAATTCCAGTTTATTTTATTAGTCAGCCATTAGGACACACTCATTGCTGAGCTTCAGGATTAAACACCAAGTGTTTGTGTGCTCAGTTTGAGTGGCCATCTAACCTAAAAAAAAGCATTTTTCTTGAAAAAATTTTTAATATGTTAAAATTATTTTCACCTCCTTCCAGCCCCTGCCATGGGCAGGCAACCTTCCACCAGGACCAGTTTGTCTTTGGACAAACTGTGCCAATGGCTCAGCTGAATAAATGAATGCCTTAATAATCACTGAAATTCCAAATTTGCCAGCAACTAAAAAACTTAAAACCTGCTTGGTTTTGTGTTTGGTTTTTTGTTTTTTTTTTTAATTTAGGATGGATGTTGTACATTAGGATAATGTTTTATTTATCTAATGTAATAATTATTGAAACAAGAGCATCATAACCAGAGCAATTCATCATGTGGAGTGGAAGGTCTGACCACAACTGAAGTCCTTCTGCCAAAGCCATTCTATTCTACTCATAGATAAACAACCCAAATTAATTCAATTTAAGTTCTCAAATTAGTCATCTAACTTGTAAATAAATATTTATGAGTAGGGAGCTGCTCCTGTCCACTCCATGCCCACAAATTCACCATGGTGGAGACCTGACAGCAGTCCTTGGGAACTGATGTTGTTCCTCCCAGCTGCAGTCCATGAAATCACACAGCACTTCCCAAACCAGGGAGGTTTTGGGCAGAATCACGGGGGGCTGTGGTGAAATCTCCCTGGCTGGAATGATTATCTTAATGAAATCTTAAAACTGCTGCAATTCAGGGTAATTTTGTGCTCCTAAAAGGCCAAAGTATTGCAAAGAATGGCAATAAACAARATAAATTCTGTTACATCACTCTCACACTCCCCTAATTGCTCCCTGGAGATACTCCCACCTTCATCTGTCCTGACATTGCTGTCAGACTTGGTGTTCTATGGAGGCTGATCCCAAAGCAGCACTTTTCCCCATACCAATATTGGTATAATATGCAAATATATTCACACAAAGATGTTGACCTGGGCTGGCTGCCAGAGCCCACCCAGCTGCTCTCCTGATCTCCCTCCTCAACAGGGCAGGGGAGAAAATGAGATTAAAAACCTCATGGATGGTGATTAAAAAAAAAAAAAAAAAGAAAACAAACAAGGAGGTCACTTACCAATTATACTCACAGGAAAACAGACTCAGCTTGGGAAAAATTAATTTAATTGATCACCAACTAAAATATGTTTGAGTAAAGAAGGCAAAATCAAATTAAAACATCTTCCACCACAAGCACTCTCCTAAACTCTCCCAATKGGCAATGGGGGCTCATGGTCAGTCCATAAAAAACCCTCTCTGCTGCTGCTGCCTCCCCACACTTCAGTGATTTTGGAAAGAATTCCCAATAAGTACACCTGGAAATKGCATGGAAAGCATTCCCTAACACAAGTCCAAGGACAATTAACTGATGCTTCTAAGAGTGATGTAAAATTGTGTTCTTAAAATACAATGCAGTCCCCAGGGCAACCTGCTCCCACATTCCCTGACCCCAGAATAAGACTGACATGAATTTTATGGCAGAACTGAACTCCAAAAAATACAAATAAAAACGGATTATAGACAACAAAACCCAAATAACCAGTGCAGGTACATTCAACCTTTATGGGACAGCAATCAATAGGGCTTGTGGGAAGAAAATTATTCTGATGCTTTTCAGGAACAGGGCAAGAAGAAACACAAAACTGGTGAATGTGATTAGGAGAAGAAACGAAGACTTCTTGTGAAGTTCCTGAAAACACTGTTGTGAGTGGTGCTGTTTTGCTGCTTTTTTTTTCTGCTACATTAGTCTGTGTAAARTAACAGTCCTGAAATACCAGGGGAGATTAAATAAAGCACTTTGCATCTATTTCTCCTCACCACAAGAGCTTGGATGTTCCTTCAGTCGTGAAAGCTGAGCCACTTTCTGCTCTTTATGCAGCTATTTGGGTAAATAATRTGTCATTAACTATCACCCACACATCCAATTTGCCCACTTATATCCTGTCCAGCTCCAAAAAGGCATTTCATAATTTTTATATGCTGAGGGATAAAATAATAATCTTGCTTAGCACTGAAAATTACTTCAATTTTCACTCACTGGATGGCCAAGTTACTCACAGGAGGATCAAGGAGGCACAATGACAAAGGATCACAGTGACACGGAATGGTCTGGGTGGTTTTTTAAAGCCAGTGCCACCCTCTGCCATGGGAAGGGACATTTTTCACTAGCCWAGGTTGCTCCAAGCCCATCCAACCTGGCTTGAGACTCTGCTAAAATCAGCATTTTATTCCAGCTCTGCCAAAACACCCCACAAACAAGCTGGCAACCGCAGACCAAAGCAAGTAAAAAAAAAAAAAATTACTCCCCACAAAAAAACTCCTAACAAACAAAACCTGCTTCTGTTTATATTAAAGAAATATTTACTAATACATCTGCTGAAGTTAAGTTCATGTGTTGACACCAAACCCACCTGATGGTTTATAGCAGWCAGAGAGAGCAGAAAAAACCACACATGGTGTGGCAAAACTGAGGTATTTTTATTTCACAGTAAAATCTCTGTTGTGATGGAGCAGAGTGTGAAGGTGGGAACCTTCTTCAGGACCCCAGATTCCTTAAAAGAAGGTTAAGCCTATCCCAAAGTCCCAAAAATGAGTTGTGTGGGTTTTCCTCRTKCCCACCCTGTCCAKGGGCAGCTGTGCCATCAGTCCCAGGGCAGGAGCTGTGCCTGCAGCCAAGGAATGGGGCAGGAAACAAAATCTACACCAGCAAACAAAACCAAACCAAAAATCAAAACCAAAATCTACMCCAGCAGAAGGTTCCTCAGCTCCTTGGATCTGAAACCTCTGGGGACACCCACATGGAACCATGGAATAGTTTGGGTTGGGAGGAACCTCAAAAACCACCTGGGTCCAACCCCTGCCCCTCTAGGACAGGGATGCATTATTGCTCCAGCCATTTTCTTCTTCCCTTCACATAACCTTTAGCTGAGGAGCATAACTTGAATCCCTAAAATTCAAATGTGCTTGAATCTCAGCAGATCAAGCTCCTGAAATGTTTTCAGCATTATGCAATCATTTAGGATAGAATTTCACCTGGGACAAAGGAACCTGAGGAATCTAAAAGGTTCTCTCAGGTGCATTTGAAGAGAAGTCTATGCATAATTTTAATGTGGAAATTAATAAGATGGGGTCTTAGGCAAAAATCTGCATGGTTTTTTTTAACTGCTAATTTTTATATGCTCTGAAGATTAAAATGACTATAGTTCAGACTAGTTTAATGACCACTCAATCAAGAGAGGTCACTGACTTTTAAGTCAACCTTGGGAATGAAGAGCAGGGTATCAGAGCCTTGTTTTACATCTGCCTGGAAAATTGATGATGCATTAAAACTTAATGGCAGTGGAGTCCATCACCCCTCATAAATGGTCCATCTCCATGTGTCAGTGTGTACATTAAAACTMTGTGTCTTGGAGTAAATGAGAGAGGGATCAAAAATTAACCCCATCCTCTGTGTAATTACTGAGAGGTGGTGGTTGGGATGAGCACTCTGACTCCTGRCAGTGATGGAGATGCTTCCCCAGCACAGATCTCTGGCTGGGAATGAGCTCCATGGGGAGAACCAGAGCCACCCCATGAAGCTCTGCTGATATCAGCATGAGTCAGACCCCATTAGGGTTTTATAAAACCTCATCAGAAGGCCAAATAAAAGAGCAAGCCTTGCGAAGTGCCAAAAAAAAAAAAATCTGTTGTTTAATGTTTATTCCACTTGTAAAAGTATTCATGACACTCCCCCCTTGAAGTGAGCAGCAGCAAACACAAGGGTTGATTCCTATGGAGGGCTCTCCTTTGAAATGCAAAATCTSGGCACAGACTGAAGCCATCATCTGTTACCCAAGGCAAGGGTGTCTCCGTGCAGTCTGCACAAATCCTCCTGAGCCCCGGCTCTCCCTCATGGCCAGTGCTGGCAGAGATGGGGTGGAGCTCACCCGGCTGGGTTTGAAACATAAAACAGAAAAATCCCCAAAGTTTCCAGCAAGCAAAACTGATTGGTAAATAAGGGCTCCTCTCAGGTGGTTGGGAAGCCAGAATAACTGAAAATTTTCAGTGCAGACTGTCCAAGATAGTTGTAGGGAGGAATAATGGAATCACAGAATGTCCTGAGAAGGGAAACCACCAGGATCATCCAGTCCAACCCCTGTCCCTGCACTGACACCCCAACAATCCCACCCTGAGCATCCCTGGGAGCATTGTCCAAACCCTCCTGGAGCTCTGGCAGCCTTGGGGCCATGCCCATTCCCTGGGGAGCCTGGGCAGTGCCCAGCACCCTCTGGGGAAGAACCTTTCCCTGAGCTCCAGCCTGACCCTGCCCTGACACAGCTCCAGCCATTCCCTGGGTCCTGGCCCTGGGCACCAGAGAGGAGAGATCAGAGTCTGCCCCTCCTTGAGGAAASTGATGAATACAACACTAAATTCCTTCCTGGAAAGCAGCAGGAAGCTGCCCAGAAGGATTAAAGTATTGCACACATCCTCAGAAGAACGCAACCACAAACACAGCAGTAACTAATTCAGAAYTTMCCTCTACATMCCATATGAAACRCCCYATGAAACATCCCAGCAACAGAAAYTGTGACACTAACATGGCAGATATTACTAAAAATTTCTTTCAGACCCTTTCAGAGCACCTTTTTGAAGTGAAATACTTSSAAATAACACATTGTTTGATGTGAATTGTCTTTAAGAGGAGTWGAAAGTCTTTCCCAGAGGACTTCCAATAACATCTCCTGACCTCTTCAAATGTATTTCAGACTGGTAGTCCCAATCTASGGCTCTAAAACCCTTTGCTGATAGGGGAAATGGGAAAGCAATAACTGACATCAGCCGAGATTCTGTTACTTCCTCACTGTTATTGCCCATGGGCTGCTGGGTATCAGGCACTCCTGCCTGGAACAATAAGAAAGTATCACTGGTGTAATTTAACTCATTAGAGAAGCTTTATGGTCCATCATCCAGCCCTTGCCTCTGCTTAAAAACATCCCTTTCTGGCTGCAGCAGTGAATTGAGTGAAGGGGAACGTGGGGGTTTTATTTCCAGGGAGCTCCCATCCCTTGGGGCATCGCAGAAGACAGAGCGAGCCTCGGGACAGTGATTCAGTGCACTCCACATCCCTCACCCCACTCGATGCAGCCCAGGCAGAAATCCCATTACAGCTAAAAGGAAATCAATTACACTTTTCATAGGCTAACTGCRAGTCAATGGTTTTTAAAGGATGTAAATCCAAAGTTCGCTGCAAGTTTCTTATTACCGAAGAAATCATTCAAAAGCGACCCGAGCCCTGGATATTTGGGGAGTTAATAGTTTGAARAAAAGCTCAGTGCTTTCAGTTAACAGTTGAGGGCAGGGAAGTCTCATTTATTAGGTAAGTCAGAGATTAAATCATGGAGATAGCTCTAAAGTCATAACCACTTTTGTCCCACATATTTATATTCTGCTGCAAATCACGGAGGAATCACAGAACTGCAAAGGTTGGAAACAAGCTATAAAATCATSAAGTCCAACCATAAAACCAGCACCACCACCATGTTCACCACAAAACCAYGTCCTCAASGGCCAAATCCAYATGTTTTTGAACACTTCCAAGGAATGCACCCCTGACACTTCCCAGGAACTGTTTTCCCAGTGCCTCACAAACCAAAGGAGTTGTAGGAGTCTTGCTGCTGAAGCAAACTGAAAAGGAGTCATTTGTTAGTCTGCAAGTGACCTATCCAGACATTTTTAGGGGTTGCAGTTGGACATCTGGCGTCCCCTTCCTTCATCCCCATGYGTCTGCTCAGCTTTAGTAACTGATGTTGCTCCTCTTGAATTTTGATTGTGTTGTGGTAGCTCTGAAGAACAATTACCTGCTAAGTGCTGCTGGCTTTTGCTTCAGCTTTGCAAATAAATGTGCTGGTGGCCACTAAATGAAGTGCTAGAAGTAAAAACTATCAGAAATTATTGCTCTCTTTGCAAAATGAAGTCTGCTTCTAACGCACAGAATCTCTGGTACCCAAAATAAAAACCACTAGAGCTTAATCGYAGGAAATCTGTTTTGGTTAATATTGAGTTATTGACCTCCTCRCAGAAGTACTGCTAGTTCAGGCAATTTCTGTACCAGCCAAGAAGTTTAGCATTAAAAATAAACCCGACTGAAAACAGATTGACTGTGGGRTTTTGCACATTTGTGATTTCCAGGTATGAGCATAGTATTTATTACAAAAGCCCAGACAATGCATAAACCATTGCCCAGCAGCCATTGCACCTATACATAGAATTCCCTGAGAGTTTAAAATGAATGTAAATATGGGCTGCTGCCCAAATGTGTGGGTTTTCCTCACACTTGCACTCTGCTCCATTAGATTTCCAATGGCTTCCTCCCACAGCTGGCAGGATGGATGGGMACCATTCATGGGAACAGGGACGAGGAGAAGAGAAATTTCCCATTGAGAATAACCCCCACACTCTGTTCAAGATGAATAAATCATGAAATCAAAGCATAAATCCTGTGTTAATATTACATATTCACATGTATATTATGAATAATTTACTGTGACCAGCTCAGTTCTTCTGTATCCTTTCTCCAGGGAAAGTTCTTGTGATGGGGAAAAGAATTCACCTGTTCCTTAATCCAGTTGTTTTTAACATGAATCTTTAAATTGTATCCAGAAAAGGCCAGATCTCAAATTTTAAATGTTTTATTTAAATTTTAAAGGCCAGGCTCTTTAACTATCAGACCGGGTTCCTTGTAAAACAGATTATTTTCATTCCTAATTATTTTCATTCCTGGATCATTGCAGCTAATTTCTCCAGTAAGTTTTCCCTTATGCTTTCCTTACAAYGCTGCTTTACATCATTTTCAAATCCTCATACAAACCCAGATGGGACCTAAGTCTAAATGGATATGTTATGTAGCTTTCAAAAGAATAGGATTGCTTGCAAAATAAAATATTAAAAGGACACATTATGCAGCTTCACTTGCAAATCCCAACTGGATCCTAGTTATGTGTTGTCTTCTCCTTAAAAACACTATTTCAATATTCCAAAAGAAATATCACCCTCATTTGGGGCTTTTTGCTACTTTAAAAAGTCTCCACTTGCAAGTTCCAATGAAGCTGCCAATTTTCCATGGATTTTTTCAGTTGTTAAGCTCAAGGCTATCAGAAGTGTGGATATTGTTGTGCCCTAACACTGGATCAATGTCACATTCCCCATGTAATTGTATATCATTTTCCTATAAATATCTGACAGCTTTTGYTGTATGCTTAACTTTTGCAATTTCTAATTTTTATTTTCTTTTTTTTGTAATCAGGCTTATTATTCTGAGCCTTTAAATTGATCTGGGTTTAAGTAATTGCTGTGCCACATTCAACCTTTAACCTCCTCACTGTACAAAACCACTAACAAAATCTTCTGTGAAAACAAAATTTTCAGTGATTGACCATAAACTGTCAAATCATGTCATGCATAAGAAATATCTCAAAACTCTTCATGAATATTTCTCTTTATTCTCAGCCAAAAGAGTTAGGTGGTGTTAACCTGTTCATTACTTCAGTCCCAGAAGTGAAAAAAAAAAAAACCAAAAATCTTTTGCCACTTAAAATGTTGTTCCTTTTATTTTATCTCAGGCCTTTTTTGGAGCATTATAATTTTTAATTAGATGGAACATTCACACTGAGGCAGGGAGCGAAGGAAAAAGACAAAACTGTGATAAACAGAGCAATAATCAGARCAAAACACTTACACTGACTGAACAAATTAATACCAGAAATTAAAACTTTGTAGCTTTGAAATGGTTTCTCAATGAGTTGACTCAATTTATCCATGGTACTGTATGTGGTGATTATGTGTATATTTTTTCTATATAATTTTTTATACAATTTATACAATCTTTTATAATAAGTTGGTGGCACTGATACAAATATTAAGTGGCAATAGAAAATAATTACTGATATTAGTATTATTAATAGTCTGATATTTGTAATTAATTATTCTGTAATTAATTAATTAAGTCACATATTCTATATATATAAATATATTACATCTAAAATATATAAATTATATATAAATATATAAATATTATAAAATATGCATTTGTATATACTTATATATAATTTATATATTTATACATATATACATAATATATAAATATAAATGTACGTATGAATATACATATAAATATACATAAAAATATATCTATATAACCTATTGGAGATGCCCAGATCAATGCACAGGCAGGAAGAACACAAGAATTGCTCTCTGGTGATTAAATTGAAACACACCTTCACTCACCACACTTGATCTGTTCCAGTCAGATTTTCAGCTTGTTATTCTGCTCTGGAGGGCTGGCTCTACTCTGAATGCAGCATCTGTGRTAGCATCAAAATATTGAACCCATTCAATCAAGAGGGCTTTTAGAGCCTTACAGAAATCAGAAATAAATATCATCTCTCTGTTCAGTGTTGGCTCTCTGTGCTTCCTCCTAAAGCAGGCTTGGTTCTTGCCAAAAAAAACCACATTTCATGTGGTGGTGGAKATTTAACCTTGCTGGGGAAATGATCACAGAAAGGAAAATATTGTGTCAGAAGGAACCAGAGACTTACCAGGCCTTCAGAAAATTCCTGCCACAGGTTTTAATGCTGGAAAGGAACATTAGGATCATATACCACATCATGTGCCCCCATGGATTCCTGCAGCAAATCTCAATCACTCAAACAGACAATCACCCTCAATCACTGAGGCTACCTCAACCCTAAGTCCATTTTTCAAATTTAAAGTTCTTGCTGTTTATTCACCTTTAAAAACTTTCATCCAATTCCTCCAGCTAAGGTGAGTAATTCTAGTTTCTAGGCATTAAGTTTCATTTCCTTTCCCATCAAAAATCCCCTCTCTGAGCCAGGAACTGATCACATAATTTCWAATATTGCCTTGGATAAAGAAAATAAGTCTTTATGGTCTGCTCCTTTTTCAGCTTCCATTTTTGTATTTTCTCAGGAAAATGGAAAAAAATGTTGCCCCTATAACAGAATGACTAATTAGGTTAATAATTAATAGACTGGTTAAGAGTTAGCTGMATAATATTTCACCAAATAAAATTTCCCAGGGCACAAGCATATTAAGGACAATTAGCAGAGGGTTTGCAATATTATTTAAACAAGATAGACCAACATAATTCCAAAGATKACTGCTCTCATCATGTGTACCCAGGTATTGAACTCCATGGGTAAATAACATTAATGTCAGACTCTGCTCTAAACATTAAGATTGTCTGGTATTTGTCTTTCTCACTCTACACTGTGCTCAGTGCAAATTGATCTCACTCATTTTCCATTTGTTCATAACTTAGAGAATCTTGTTTCTACAGGCAAAAGAACACCAATCTTCTCCTTGTAGGCTTTCAGTTCTGTCCTCAGACCCACAGAAATATATTTGACTTTAAAGACACTCAGAAGATAAGCACACCTTTCTCATGGCAATGAAATACTCATCTGCAGAAATAAAATGAATTCTTAGATGCTGGTTTATTATTCAGTGTTCTCCTCTGTTGTACTCTCATGCTGTTCGTGGCTGAAGTGGATTGTCACACATGGTACAGAGATTTGAATTATAATTGAATTATAATTTGTCAAAAAAAGCTTTTATTAGAAGAAAAAGGAAAAAAAAAAGATTAATTATTTTTTTTAAACCATATGTATTTTAAATGGTGTGCAATGAGTATAAACAAACTGCTATTGGAGACTGCTGATTTATAGAAGGATTGACACAAAATTTTATCTGAACAGCATCTGAAGAGCCAATGCTGAGTGCATACTGAGGGCTCAGATTACAACCACTGCACAACCTCAGAGTTTCTCTCTCACTTCCACATCACTTGGCATTATCTGCCAATTAATGGAATTAACAKACAAAGAACCAAGGTGAGTGTAACCTTGAAKTCAAAACYTTCATTCTCTCTTTATTCTGCTCAYAAAAAAAGAAAAACCTTCAAAAACCTTCATACCTTAAACAACTGCTTCCCCAAAAGCGGATCCACACAGAATGCAGCTCCAGAGTGGTGTAACTGCTTTCATACACGTGGGGTTAGAAGACATCTGCTTCTCCTAAATGGTAGATTCTGCTTTTCTGAACTGCAGCTCAATGCCAAGGCTTGAAGACAAGATGCTCTGAGTGAGTGGYCATCACAATTCCAACCCTTTTACAATAGGATATCTTCTCCCTGGTGCTTGAAGCTGCAGCAGATCAGGGGAACAGGAGAGTAAGAACTCTGATTGGTGATGTTTAAATCTTTATCTAAATTTTAATTATTTGACCATAACCACTGAAACCTCATCAAATGTCAGCTGCCTTTCAGTTTTTAGTTTATGTGTGTTCTCAGCCCTCCGTGAGGCCACATAGATGTCTCCCCTCCAGGAATTTAACAGAAGATAAAACCATCGTAGAAGACAAAAACTGCAAGTCTCCCCCAAATCTAACTGGTTGAAAAGTGGTGTCAATGGAAATCCTACAGAATAAATTTCCAAAGTCCTCCAGAAACTGAGTTTTGAAATAGCAAGGSTGTTGTCTTCCTGTCCTTCAGAGTGCTATGGAAATGACAGCTCTGTGAATAGCATAGCCATAATTTAACTATTTCAGAGTGACACTCCCTGTGTGCTGCTCTGATCACAAAGGTCTGGGGGTTAAGACAGGCTTATTCTAAACACAGGTCYGCTAAAGGAAAACTAAATTTGGTGCTCTCTTGGTTTCTTAATCTAAAGAAAGCTGTGTCTGGATCAAAACATGTTCCAGGAGGCAAATAGAAGTGGAGAAGTTCAGTTATTCCAGGRAAGTGTCCCTGCCCTTGATGGGAGGTAGAAACAGAGAGCCAGGTCTCATCCAACTGAGATTCCATAAAATACTGATAAAGATAAGCTTACCTGCTACTGTGAAGGCATGAAAGGACCAGAATTAGTGTGGAGGTAGGACCACTTAAAGGAKTCAGGAGCCATTTTCTTCCTATGAGATGGATCTTCTGGTTCAGAGAGCAATGGAGGCCTCAGGTGTGTGAGGAGGAGCTGCCACAGAGTCCACGCTCAGAAGTGTGGATGTGCAGCTGTAACTGTGCCGAGCTCTTTCTACTTCAACCTTTAGCCTCGAGGCTAAAGTCGAGAGGAATCAGAGGTGCCTCCCCAATATCTGCAAAGATAAGTGAGGCCTTTGTGCCTCTTTCAAGAGCCCAAGTCCRCAGTCCCTGCTCCTCTTCAAGGACGGCATTTCACAGATCTGACGGCGCCGCCGCAAAGCTCGGAGCCGAGCTGAGCCTTTCTTTCCACCCCTGGCAACGATTAACCTTTTCCCTCAGATCTCCCAAGGCGAGATGAAAGACCCCTAAAGATCACAACTCCAGCGAGAGAAGTGTGACCCACTCTATTAAGGGCTTCAAACATCGAGACCAAGACCCTGAACCCCATCAAAACACCAACAAGCAGCTTGCGCACAGTGGAACAGCGGGAAGGATCAAAAAAACCCCCGCCCAAACTTGGTAGGGATTGCCCTGCTCTGTCCTGCATGAGCTGGAGGTAATTGCAGCAATTTTCAGCAGCACAGAGCGTGTTTGAAGCAGTTTGGCGGTGTTCTGACAAAGACATGTGATAGTGTGATGTCAAAGGGGCAGGAGTGCCGCAGGCCTCAGGCACTGCAAGGCTGGAAAAGAGACCAGGCTGAGTGGGGCTTCCTCCTGACCCTTCTGTGGCCCAGCAGCACCTCACACCTTCTGCTGGCAAGGGCAGGAGAGCTGCCTGTCTCCTCTGGSCATGGCCTCTCTAAATTCCCACCCTAATTTGGCTGTGGTTGGTTATAACCATAGTTCAGGCCCTTCAGGCCTCAAATGCGACRAAAAGAATAATGGAGAGTAAGTTTTAGAGGAAGGGAATCACTGTTATCCCAAATAATTATTTATGGGGTGGCAGTTTGAATACAATGAGGGACAGGACCTGAGGAAATGGCTGCAGTTGTGTCAGAGAAAGTTTATGTTGGCTATTTGGGAAAGGTTCTTCCCCAGAGGGTGCTGGGCACTGCCCAGGCTCCCCAGGGAATGGGCACAGCCCCAAGGCTGCCAGAGCTCCAGGAGGGTTTGGACAAAGCCCTCAGGGATGCACAGGGTGGGGTTGTTGGGGTGTCAGTGCAGGGACAGGGGTTGGACTGGATGATCCTTGTAGGTTCCTTTCCACCTCAGGATTTTCCATGATTCTATGTGCAAGCAAGTCAAATGTATATTAAAAGATCCAATCATGGGGAAACAATCCTGCAATGATAACYAAACTATTAAGAACAACAAGGATCCTATGAAATAGTGAATTATATACCTAAGATACTCTTAATTATGAGTACTACGTACTCAAGGTGATATAAACATCAGGTGTGTCCAACTGATTGAAAGCACCTCTAAACTGTGATGATGTTTGCTACATGAATCCAGTGTGGCCCAAGTAAATTACTTACGGAGATACCCAGGTAAGTTTAAATCTGTGGACTTCTCCTCCTGGAGGTGTGCTGTGCTGTGAGCACACCTGGGCAAGACAAGTCTCCTTGGGAGCTGCAGGATGGARTTTGCATTGTTTAACATGTTGTCCCAGGGGAAATGCTGGGCTGAGGTGTTTCTGTGTGACAAATACAATTCAGCTGAACATTGTTCACAGCTTTGTCAACGCTTCTCCCGAGTGTTTGAAGAAGTTATTTAGGAACTCCAGGAGCTCGAAAGAAGGAAAAAAAAATGTTTATTTGAAACATAATGGATGTGTGGAGAAGAAAATCAAAAGTAGAGTAGATGACAGATTTTTTTTTATGGCTGTGGAATGAGTAATGTTTTAATCCTTTGCACAGGAGAGCGGGTGAGGGAACAAAATAAATCTCTTAAAGGTCACAGGTGGTGCTTTGTCTTCATAATAAAAAAAGTTGAGTTTCACTGTTTATAAAGAGACTCTTTTTTGTGTTTTGTTCTGCTGCCTATAATAAGACCTACAGGCTTATTACTCTCCTCTTGGTATTATTTAAGAAGGCCAGGAAAGCATTTTCTTAGTCAGCTTTAAACATATTGAACTGTTTTTAGGCTGTTTTGTGGCTCCTGGCCTTGGAATAATGAAGTTTTCAGCAGCAGTAATATCAATACCTTTGCAATRGTTTCTTTTGTTTGTCTGGAACAAAAGAAACTGGCAAACAGAGAAGAACAAACAAAAGTTTGTCTCTTTCTTAAAATGTGAGTATTAAAGTCATCAGCCACAGGTGTTCCAATTAATGAAATAAARAGATATTGATGAAGAAATGGCAGTGTCCAGGGCATCAGTTGTTTGAAAATGATTGACAACACTGCAGTGGTTCCTGATCAAAGGGAAAAAAAAAGCCTAGAGAGAAAATACAGAGTTTCAGCCCCAAAAAYCACCACTGGAAAATGTGTACAGTAAGTCAGAGTTTCTATGTGAGGCCATAAATTTCCTTGAGTTTTCTGGTGGAGAAAACCATTGAGAAAAGTGTTTAGAAAGTAAATACCAGTTTTGGGGGTTTTTTGCCTTTTTTTTAGAGTGAAGAAATAAACAGATTCATCAAATATGTGAGAATTGGCTTTCCCCCCTAACTTACTGGTAACACTCCAAAACTTCAAATGTTTGAATTTATAAAACCTGTAAATCTAAATTGGGATGAATTACATCTCAAGAYGTAATTACAGCTTGCTGAAAATTATTTGCAGGTGGGCATGGTTTTGGAGTCTTCTTCAATACTCTGTGCACTTTGACAGCATTGAAGGCTGCATTTTTGGCCCCCTAATTCAGGCTTTGAAGAGTTTATTTCCCATAAAACCTCTCTCCACTTAGAAATATTATTTGATATGTTCTGGTGGTTGGGCTACAACAACTCATGTTTGATGCTTTTGAGGATTCCAGAATGAGTGGCTTGGTTGAGAGAGCAGAACTGGGAAAGCTGTATTTACTAAAACCTCTGTTAAGTCCCTGAATGCAAAAGAGAATTATATATATGTGTATGCATTAAAAGGGGAAAGATGTATATATTTAATTGTACTCTGTTGAGTGTTGTTTGCTTATAGCAAAGTTCTTCCCCTCCAACACTCTTGACAATAATAAATCAGTAAAAATTACCAGATTTTTTTCTGTTTTAACTTGGGGAAAGGAACATGTGAACTTGAGATATTCAGCAGACAAATGAGTGGGCATTAATGGGATATAAGTTTGAGTGACAAGTTTATTCACTGAGGTATCTAAAGCCCTGTTTTAAACCCTGAGGCTCTCCAGAGCTGGAAGAACCTTCTAGGCCTGCAGGACACAACCAACTGTTTATTACAGCCCTGTAAARACAGGGYTTTTTYTTCCTTTTCCCCTTTCTCCTCCTGTCTTTTATAACCCAAGTGCTTTACTGTGTTACAAAGCCAGGTTCATTTGTAGTAAAACACCCACTTGACATCTGTAAGACCCTTGCCACTGATTTCCTGGGAACRAGGCTGATTTCCAAGCACTTTTATCGTGAGAACRTAGGCTGCAAAGCCCCAATAATTTYAGAAAGCTCCTTAAGTAACTGGTTTAAATTGCTACTAAATTCTTTAGATAGGAGTTTGTTTTACAGGGAAATTTGGAATGCAGTACTGAATCCAAAGGCATCGACCTCAGCTAGGTGCTCCAAATAGAAGACACAAGTACATTCTGTTCCAAGAATTCTGAGAACTCACCTTTCATTTTGCTCCTCCACCTGTACTTTTAAGTATTTTCAAATATGTTTTTTTAAAAAGAAAGACTTTGCCAACACTGGATTTAAGTGAAGATCTTTTTCAGTAATAAATTTTTTCCCTTAGATCATCATCCCTTAGTTCATCACTGCATGGAGTACTTTGCCTGGAAGGAGCTGTACTCCTGAGTGAAGCCTATTATGGTGTCAAGGGTCACAGAAAGAGTGAACAAGTAAAAAAAAAAAACAAGCAGGAAACTCCATTGAACAGTGAATCCCATCCTTCATTTATAATTTTTTTTCCCACTGAAATGGTTGCAGATCCCTGTTGGCTTCCATTTACTATCTTGGAAAACTTTTTCAACTGGTTCCATTGATTAAAACTTGAATTTCACAGTTAAACTCAGTGAAATATGAAGATCCTGAGCAACCTTTTTTTTTTCAGAAATGATGAATACAAGACATTGGGAATTCAGGGAAACTCTATTTTACTGCTGATGTAGCCTTTTGACATTAATCCAGATCTGCTCAGACATTAGTAACAGATAATAGTGAGTGAAGTGCTGGCTTGTTAAAGATGCATTTGAATGCACTGATTTGAGAGATATTGTCCTGTTCCCACAGAACCACAGGACCATACAGGTTGGAAAATACCTCCAAGATCATCCAGCCCCATCTTTGAATACCATGGTGCCCACTAAACAGAGCAAGYAGAACATTTAAATCCCAGTTTGAGGTTCAGTGACAGCCAGACACTGTCTGGCTCTGGCTGTCACTGAACCTCAAAAAGGAAACTGCAAGAAGAAAACAAAAAAAACAAAAAAACAAAAAAAACAAACAAAAAAAAAAGCCCCCCCTTCCTAATTCAGAAGAATATCAACAAACAGACAAAGTAGCTATGTTGCTGTTAAGAACACAGAAAAGGAAGTTTCAGCCAARGAAATGCATTGGAAATTAGGAATTTGCATGAAGTTCCCTGTCTGAGAAACAAAACAGCCCAGCTAAAACACTGCTAACAGAGTCTGTGAAARCTCTGCCTTCAAAGCCCTGGGAGTGATGAGCCCTTCCCCACAGCCTCCCTGTCAGGGGAATGCTGGCACACCAGCCAAACAGCCAAAACAGCAAACAGCTCCTGGGAACACGTMCTTCCACTCTCCTAAAACAAACCCAACAAAAACAAACACAACCCACAGTACTCATGTGTCTCCAAAGATGCATCCTGCTGGGAAAATAGCAGAGAAGCAAAGTGAGCACCAACACACCCTGCAGAAAATCCCCAACTCACACATCTCCACAGCATTGCAGAGAAAGCCTAGGCTCACTTTTGAAATGTTAAGAAGGTTTTGGGTTTGATTTTTTTTCAATCAACAGAGTTAAAAGAGCCAGCAGTGGCCCGATATGGAAGCATTGTCACTAAGCGTGGCTTAGCGGGGTGCCCAAAGCAGACAATTTAAAGGCTTCGTGGCCACCATGACTTTAAATTCATCCTCACTAACTGTATTCAGTGTTGGGGGGTGTTTTGAAATCTAAACCTGAACAGGTGATGGAGCAGCATCACTTCTTTTAGGGGACTGAGTCCTGACTTTAGTCACTGTTCCCAAGTGACTCAGAGCAGGGGAGCAGAGCTGAAGCAGGGACCTGTCTGCTGCAAAAATCAACAGCAGCCTGAGGAAAAGGCAGTGGGTATTTGCCTGCCTTGCAGCAAGGCATGAGCACGCTGAAATAGTGCAGCTGGCAGTGATACAAAATGCTTTTAGCAACACTTTTTGTGAGAGGAAGACACTCTGAGCATAACTCTGTACATTTACATAAATATCTGCAGCCACAAGGGGGTCAGCAGAGACCCGTGGTACAGTGGCACAGAATCAGTGGAAAACACTTGGAAACAGTAGAGTCAGCAAGACAAAAATAGGGAATTGAGAAGCAGGAGAGCTGTGTGCTGGGACCAGGTGATTCTACAGAATAAGCAAGAAAGGAGCCTGGTGAAACCAGAAAAAGTCCTGGTCTTGAAAATAATTCAAAGTCTGTCAAGGGCAGATGAGTTTATCCCCTTTTCTTTTGGGAGAAGGGTATGAGACCCTAGTAATGGGAAAGGAAATCTGGGGAGGAAACAGGACTTTGATTCCAGCTCCTGCTCTCCAGCTGACTSTGCCACAGGCATTCTGGCAATATCTCCTGCTGGGGCAGAACTATCCAAAGTGATGTCAAAATGTGCTGCTTTCCTGTCATTTACCCTGTTCATAGGTCTGTGTTTCACGTGTTTTATTGGTTGGTATTGCTCAAGGCCAGGRTGGGAGGGGCTTGGAGCAACCTGGGAAGGTGGAAGGTGACCCTGCTCATGGAGAGGGTGGGATTAGATGGGATTTAAGGTGCCTTCTAATTCAAACCAGTGTGAGACTGAGATTCTGTCACTGGTGTAGCCTGTACTCAAAACATCCCTGGAGCAGCTGCAAAAGGCTCTTCTTGCAGCCTRTCCCACAGGAACTCATCCTTCTGCCAGCCCTGTAACTCACACCATGGTCACAGAGGTGATGGTGCCACGTTCCCCACCGTGAGGGAGGTGTCCTCACAGCTCCTCCTGCTCCACATGGCACAGGAGCAATGACTGCAAAGGCTTTTGGCCTCTTCTGCAGAGAGGGTGTGCAGCACAGATTGATCCTTTGGAAAACCCAGCAAGCACAGAACAGGGCAAGGTGCTCCAAGAATTCATAAAACCCAGAAAGACACCTCTCTCTCAGGCAAGCAGAGATACCTGTGTTCCATCATGTAAAGATGAAGTTTCACTCAATTGCTCCAAAGTGCCCAAGCCAGAAAAGACAGAAAGTGAACTGGCCTCAGGAGTCCCTTGGTTTACCTCTGCAGTCACCACAGGGAAATCACTCTTRTGTTTTAGAAATGTAAAAATATTACACTTTGATTAAATAAATTGTCCCGACGGCATAAGACAAATCATGTTTGTTTGGCCCACGTGGCCAGGAGAGTGAGAAATGAGCTATTTACATGGATAATCTCAGGCTGTTATCAGTAAGATTCATTTGTCAGCAGAGACATTCCCAGGTGACCCCCAAGATCCTGTACTATATTTATGCTACACTTTGGAGATTTATGAGTTGAGAGAGTTAAGAAAAATAAAAAATATTGTAACCACTTTTAGATTCATTGGAACAAAAGAACTAAACTTAAAGGTTTTGTTAGAAATTTGGTCTCTACAATCCAATGTTAACTCTGGGAATTTGGCTCAGATCTGTGAATTGAAGAAGCATTCCCTGGATCTTACTGCAATTTCCCATTCAGCAGCCTCCCCTTGGAATGCTGTTATTAGCATTCCTASAAAAGCCTCCAGAGCAGAACCAGGCTCAATAATGCATTTATCAGCAGATGCAATAATAGCAAATCTATTGCCCTGAAGAGGCAGCTCTTGTAGATTATATTATTTTTTTTTTTGGACACTGACTTCTGAATTACTTGGTAATCATTTTATTTGTTGGCCTTACGAGACACAGAGAACAACTGCAGCTGTTCACTGACTGTTTGCCTCCACTTTCCTTGTTGTCATTTCAGGACTTGGAGCATTTACTCTGGGCTAATTGGTTAATGCTTGTTCAAACTGACTCTTGGTTTAAATGCCCTCCCAAAGAGCAGCTATCAGAGAAATGATGCTTTTGGTTTCCTTTTCTACAGGACTCTCACAAGATTCCTTTGTCCTTTTTGCCTCCCTTCCCTTCTCTTGCTGATGCTGCAGCTCGGAACGCCCAGCTCTGGTGGATGAGGTCAGCACCTAGATCAGCTGCTCCAGATGGAGAATTAAACTGTTCAGTGAATCCTGCAGAGCTGCACAATATTTCATCCCAGTCTCACTGGAATGAAAGACAGTAACGTTGAGATTTGAGTACTATTCATGCAATGTTCTCAGAGGAGCTACTGCTTTACTCAGGATATTATGGAACACAACTGTGGCTACAGAATGTTCTGTGTCATTCAACAAAATCTGGCAATACTTTTTACAACAACGTTTTCCAGCTCCCCACAGGAGGTGTTCTTCAGACAAGGTGTCCCTCATTAGTTTTTCTCCTATTTCTTAAAGTCAGCAAAATTATAAGAGCAGAAAAAACTAAAAAATCCCTGCTTTCTGTTGTCCACAGAATCCCAGAAGGGTTTGGGTTTGAACAGACCTTAAAGCCCACCCAGGGTCACCCTGCCATGGGCAGGGACACCTCCCACTGTCCCAGGGTGCTCCAAAGCACATCCAAGCTGGCCTTGGACACTGCCAGGGATCCAGGGGCAGCCACAGCTTCTCTGGGCACCCTGTGCCAGGGCCTGCCCACCCTCACAGGGAACAATTCCTCACTAATATCCCATCTAACCCTGCCCTCTGGCAGTGGGAAGCCATTCCCTGTGTCTTGTCCCTCCATGCACTGGTGTTATTTTGAGGGAGAGGTTCTTTGCTTTGCCCTTGGTACTGGGGTTTTTTTTTTCCTTGGTACTCATTTCCCCTCCAAAGTTTTGGTCTGAGTCTTCACATGCAAAAAGTAACCAAAACAAGAGCTCCCCCCACTAGAGCTCATGCACTGGGACCTGCACTGGAAATCCTACTATTGGTGAATTCAGGTGGGAAAATACAGGAGAGAATTTCTCAAGAAGGTCCAGTTCCTACAAATATTTGGTATCATCAGGGTGGCCTTTTATCCAACCCCACATTTCATCACTGTAAGAGATGTGCTTCAGCTAACATGGGGAGAAGAAGCAGATAATCAGAATTTTGGGGTATTTGCCAAAAAAAAAACCCTCCTTTATCATTAATGAGTTCCTTTAAAGCTTACCCCATGTCTCCAACTGGCAATATATGCTAAGGAAATAATATTTAAAATCCTTCTAACAGAATGAAAATACATGTTTGGAACATTTTCACTATAAATCCACCCTCCTGTATGATGAGGTGATTTCCTGCTTTGTGGGACCTTTAATTCATCTGCTCTAGGTGACAATTACCAAGCAGAAATCACAGCTATTATTCCTTTAATCTAACCAGCTGTGGTCGAGTTTACTTCCAGATGTATCCTATCGACTAAAAAAGAAAACTCTAATAATTCACAGTTTCTCTGGGATCGGTTTGTCATAATTTGATTAATTCCCTCCTTATCTCCTTCTTGCTTTCTAATGTTATAAATCAGCCTAATCAAATTATTGTCACTTTCTCTGCACAGGCAGAAAAAAGACAGATTGTCTTTGCTGTCAGCACTTGGCAGAAGTCTGAAACACGAAGTTTGTTAAAACTTGTGAACCAGCAAAAAGTACAGACTCAAAAACCTGTAGATTCCTTCCAGTGCTCCACAGGAGGGTATATATTAATCATTCATACAATGTAATCTCCTTCTTGTGCTCTGTCTTACTTAAATGCAGGAGTTTGGAGTCAAATTTATCATTGTAAATAACCAGAGCGGGGAGGGGGGGGGGAAAGAAGAGGAGATTTCTGCAGAAGCAGTGATTCATGAGGGGAAACTTTGATTTTGCTTGACGTGTCTTGTCTGAATCTCTTTTAAATTGCTCAGCCTGGAGGCTGTATTTCATTTTTGTTTTGCTCTCCACTGCTGGTCTGGAACAGCCCAGAGTGCTGCAGTGGAGGAAAGGTGGAATGCCAGCTTCTTCCCCAAATCAAAGCCATATTTCCTTGGGAAATGCTTCTCCTTGGAAGTGCCTTTGGCTCCCATAATATTCCATGTGCAGTTTTTGCTAAGAATCACATCTTCCTTCATTTTATAACCTCAAGCTACTCCAGTGATTAATCTGGTTAATTTAAGCGTGGAGAACATGCTTAGGTCGAACTTTTGATTTTTACTGACTTTTCTAAAAACTTCTCCAAAGAGCAAGTACAACTAATTAAGAATCTTCTTGCTGCCAATATCACATAATGAAACTAAATCACAGAATTATATAGTAACTGGGAATAATCTGATTCTGAGAACATCATGATTTATTTCCCCCAAAATGAGAGGAGTACTAGGAAATAAGGGACAGAAACCTCACCTGGTGTAGTTTTCTGACTAAAGACTCATTTTGAAAATGGCAAAATAAGATTGGAACAGGTTGTACAAATGAGAAGGAAAATAATTCAGTTTTATGTAAGTGTCACTGTGTTTGGCTTAAAGCTCACAAAAAGCAAAAATGAGAGGAATTGCAGTTAAGTCCATAATGTCATTAAATGAAAAAATCAGATTGATTCAACATTCCTCATGAAAGCTCAGGATTGGTGCCTGGTGGGAAACGTTTTCATAGAATGGGAAGAAAGTCTGTGCCCATAGGAACAAAACACTACAAATTTAGATAAAATATGTTGATTCACTTACAACATCATCTTTGCTTCTGTCCTTCCTCTAGCTGCAGTTTTTCCACTGGTATTTTACAGCTGAGGGCAGGCATTAAGAAAACTGTCACACTTGTCAAGCCATGAGACTTTAAAACCTTTTATTCTCCCATTAAAGCAGTGGAAGATGAGCCTGGACCAGTGTGTCCAATACAACTGCTCTAGAAAGGGGAAAATCCAGGTAAATKGAATTAATCCAACACAMCTGCAGCATTAGGGACTCTTCTGCTCTGCTTAGTGRCCAAGGTGGWTTTAATCTCTTCTGGGTTTTGTGGTATCAGCTAAATTCACATCATCAGGGCAGCACTGGGAGGCAAAAAGCTTCCCAAATGAACAACACTGGTATTTTATCAACACCTCCTTGGCCCCTTGTCCTCACCAGGCACACCTTCTGCTGTGAGTGGTGCAGAATTCCCAGTCAGTGAAAGAATTCACTGGGTATTGGGAGTCTCCCTCTTCTTCATGGAGAGAGACCAGAACACCCCTTGTCAATTTTTCTGCTGTATTTATCTGGATTTCTTCATTGTGAAAGCTCACAATCCTAAATTCCACCTAAAATAATTGTGTGAGGGATTCCAAAGGCTTGTTCATGTTGAGCAACACCATATTCATTTTTGAATTGAGCTATTCACAGATGTGAATGTTTCACACAACTGTTCTGGGAAGAACCCCCAATAACAACAGAAAACACTGGGAAGTGAACTGGGAAGATCAGGTGAAATTTAACACTGACAGCTGAATTCTGTTCCCAAATATTTCCTCCATCACATTCTCCACAAATACTTATTTTTACAAGCTTCTTCTGGAAAATAAAAAAAAAAAAAAAAAAAAAGAAGTAAAATTAAATGAAAAATTAACAACATACAACCAGTTTTCTTGAGCCTTGAAACTTAGAAAGTGAAACCCATCTAGTCTAAGCCAGAGAAAAGGTGACACAGACATGAAATGAAGGTCTAATCATCAAATGAGACTCAGGGTGCCTAATTAATGCTCCACAAAATCAAGGGAAGAACTGCAAAAAAGCACCAATTATTACTAAAATAGTGAAACTTCTGTGGGTAACATGAGAAAGTTCCTTCACACCAGCCCACAGAAACCAAGGGAGTACAGGACTCACACTCCTTGGATGAGCTCAGACAGGGGATCATTTCCAGCACTTCAATGGAAAGCAGTGGGACACAGCTCCCTCATTTTCAGGCCTTTCAGGTGCCAAGCAGCCTCAGGAATTCAGTCAGACATTCCCTCTTCTAATAATCTTCACAAGAGGGAGGTGCTGCCCCTGGACTTGTATCACCAAGGAAATTAGAGATGGCTTGATGAGATTTGAAAGAACCACTGATCAAGGCTGATTTCAAGCTCCAAACTTCACTGGTTTCATTCACTCAGAAGACACTTCCTGCTCACAGTTAAATGTTAATTAAGATTGGGACTGCAGGTGCAAAACCAGTGGCTTTAACCCCCACTGGTTCTAACCCAGCTCTGAGTGCACAGTATTTTGGAGGTAATGCTGGATGGTTGGTGACACGAGAGGGAAATAAAACCCAGGAAAAGCAAGTGATGGAAAAGAAAACAACTGCTCACCTCCAAAGAGCCCCTGAACCAGGGCAACACCCACCACCCTCCAGCTGCCCAGTTCTGTTTGTGAGCATGGTGTGAGGTGCACAAGGGCTGGTTGGGATCAGCTCTCCTGGCTGTGTCCCCTCCCAGCTCCTTGTGCACCCCCAGCCCCCGGCTGAGAGGGTGAGGAGGAGTAAAACTGAGTAAACTGAGACATCAGTGAGTAAAACTGAGTAAAACTGAGTAAACTGAGGTATCAGTGTTTTTTCTGCACTATTTTCAGCATTGCTCACACAGTTTCAGAACACAGCCCCATGCAAGCTGCCCTGGGGAAAGTGAGCTCCACCCCATGTGAGAGCAGTACCTGCTCATAGTCCTTGGGGCATTTCAGTCACAGAAGGTCCTGCTGGAATTCCCTCTGACCTGAGGGAACCACAGTGGCCTCAACTTCTTCCTTTTCCTCAGTTCTTACTGACTGAAAACAGCCTCCCCTTTCCCCATGCCACTTTCTCCCCTCCTGGAAATCAGGATCCCATCTGTTTATATTTTTAGGTGTTCAGGAGGATTCAGTCTGTTTGCAATTGTTTGTGCTCACATTTTCCCTGTTCTGAGTTGTTTGTGAAGATCCCTGACTCTGGGATGGGGCACAGTCACAGAAAGGGATGTCTGGCCATGCCCCCAGTACAATTTCTTCACTTTATTTTAAAATTGCAGAATGAGGCTGAATTTTAAATCCTTTCTTTTTTCTCTCTTAGGTACAGTGAGCATATTATTGTCTGAGAAATACTCCCAAAACTTGCATCAGAGTTAAGACAAAAATGATTGGCAGCCCTAATAAGTGATTGGATGTGTTATGTGGTCAGAGCCATGAAATCTGTTCTTCAGCTTTCCTCCCCTGCTGCACTGCATTATTTACCTGTTATAATTAAATCTATAGCTTGTTTTTAACTTGGCCTGAATGGCCTAGAGATTAAGCAGGACCTGCTGGAACTTCCAGCTCTCTGTGACCCAGAACACCAAAAAAGCCCCACCCAAAATAGGTGTATTGAAAATTATGAAGGAATTTCCTCTTGCCTAAGAATTCAGAGGGTGATGACAGTAATGTTTATTTGCCTAACATGAATAAACTTTAATTCTTTCTGTTATAGCTGAAGATGAACAAACAAAACTATTGAGCTGAAAGTAAACCTTTTCCCTCTGCTGTTACAAGGGAGATAATGGAATATGAGCCAGGGAAAGATTTTTTAATATACACAAATATCAAACCCTAAATAATGAAAGAAGAAGAAACTTCTACCAGTTATTATTTTTCAGATTTTTCTCTCATTTACTCTTTTTGTCTCATTTAAGTTAATTCAGTGCACTCTATATTGAAACAAAGATTCCCTGCTCCCCATCTGCTCTGTTCTTCTGATTTGTTCCCTTTTTCACCCCCAGGAATTTCATTACCACCAGGAGCTCACAAAGCACAGCCTCACAAACACATTTTCATCAAATGGAAAACTAAAGAAAGCAAGCAAATTCATGAGGGCCACAATACCTTGAATCCATGGATAAGCAAGAGATCTTTATAAAGTCATAAAATGTTTCCTGTGCAGCTCCTTGAAATAACAACTTCCTGAGAGAACAAATGAAATTGTGTGATTGCCTCATCCCCACGTTTGGCAGAACCTGAAGGATATTTAGCTGATGTGGATGGTTTGAAAAGGGAACATTTAAATTACGTGCAGATTGGAGCCTGACAGGGAACAAATACAAAATATGGAAGTTTGAAGTAGATGGAAATACACAAGTTATTGCAGACAGAAAAGCAGCTGCAGGGATGCTCAATGTATAATATTAAATCAGGGACTGGTTTGGGTTGGAAGAGACCTTAAAGGTGATTTTTTTCCACCCCCTGCCATGGGGGGGAAAGTGCCCCTGACACTTTCCACCAGCCCAGGTTGCTCCAAGCCCTGTCCAGCCTAACCTTGGACACTTCCAGGGGCAGCCACAGCTTCTGTGCCAGGGCCCCCCACCCTCACAGGAAAAAATTACAGCACTGCAAACATATTTTATGCACTTTTCTTAAAGCCTCTGTAAGAACTGCTGCAAGCTTTTGCTCCAATAGGTTATATTTTCACTTCAGCCTACAGAGGTCTGGGAAATGAAATAAAGCATCAATGTAGTTGGCTCCCGAAATAGTCACAAAATTGTCATATTTCTAACTTGACAGAAACTGCACTTTCTACTCTATAGACTATTTCAATCTTTCAAAAAAAGTTTCTTCAATTTAGGAGAAACATTTGTGGCAAAGGAGTTCTCAGGAGCTGCACATTTGAAGTAGTGATGAGTAATCTTCGACATTTGGACTGGAGTTCTAAAAACTCCCATTTCCTGAAGGGAGCCAGGAGTGGGGAGAGGACTGCTCAATGAAAATGTCAGAGGCTGTGTTCTCCTGGAGGCCTGTCTGAATGCTGACAAAGTCCTTTTCCAATTTCCTTTAAAATGGATTTGGGAAGCGTTTATTAGTTCTTCCTGAAGTGCCTGTAATTACTTTGTGTGTGCTGCTCGGTCTGGGCCTGCAGGCTGCTTTGCACAGACATCCCTCGTGCTCCTGGGCCGTGTGCTCTGACAGGAGATATTAACTGTGAGATACAGGGAAAGTTCAGGTGCCATTTACCATCCCAATCCACGCAAAGCTGCTGCAGCTGACACTGAGAATTCCTTCAGAGCAGGTTTTACAAGACTGCCAATAGATGTTCAGTGTTGGTACAGCTTTACTTTAATTTTATTTGTATCAGAGAATCATTTAGGATTGAGATCAGCGAGTCCAAGCTGTTCCCAATCCCCACCCAGAGCACTGAGTGCCACATCCAGGCTTTCCTTGGACACCTCCAGGGATGGGCACTCCAACACCTCCCTGGGCAGCCCCTGCCAACCTTTAACAACCCTGTCCATGGGGAAATTCCTGCTGATGTCCAAGCTGAACCTCCCCTGGCACGGCTTGGGGCTGTTTCCTCTCATCCCATCCCTTGTTCCCTGGGAGCAGAGCCTGCCCAAGCTCCATAGTCCTTGAATCCCAGGTTCTGGTAACCTTATAAACCATGTGGAAATGTTCTTAAAGCAAACATCACTCTTGAGTAGGGTGGGTTTGATGGACTGTGGGTACACTGGCTTTGAAACAACTCTTCATCATCCCCACTCAGCCAATTCAATCTATTTTCTTTAGCTCTGGGAACACACAAGAATTCCGTTCCCTTTTAGAAAAACTCCTGATCAGAAGATGCTCTCCAGAGGGATTTCTTCAGTAATAACTGGGATTCAATCCACAGGATCAGACTGGGGCCAGTCTAACCCCAAATCCTCCGAATTCTGAGTGTCTATCCCTGCAGAAATGTTTCTGCACCAGCCTCAAATGAAACTACACCTGAAGGTTTATGGGGAAGAAACCCCATCTGGCCTTGAGAAATTAAATCTGCATTTTTCCAATCTCCATGTTAAAGTAACAGCCACAGGCCAATTTTAGGAATAATCTCTGCAATGGGATTGATTTCCCTGATGATTTTGGGGTCTTCCATTTCTTYCCAYGCCTRTAGGAACYATTCAGAAARCYTTTTTTYCAGGRAAACACCTCATTTGTTGTCGTTAATCAGCTCCATTCCAAATATTAATAAGTTTTAGAAGTCTTTAAGCTTCTGATTTGCATCATTAATATAATAAAAATCTCCATAAAACGTTACATTAGAATAAGTTCTCTGAGACACAAAAGGTATTACAAGACATTTTTAACTTCAGGTCCTATGCTCAGTTAATTTTCTGTCAGCAAATAAAACCATTTTCCAGCAGCAAATTTAATCAATATCCTATAATACTCCTTTTTGAGCTGTCATTTAAATGTTTGTGACAAATTATCTCTGTGAAATGGCCCAGGAGGTTGCAGAACAGGTATTTGAACTGCTGGTATCTACAGACCAATGTCCTGAGAGAATTACCCTAAACAGCCTCAGGTTTTGGCAAAAGCTGATTTACTTTTGTGAATTTACTTTGTGGTTCCTTTTAGTGTTATTCCTGATATAAAAATAGATATTCTTTCTGGACAGTGAGCATTAATTTATTGAAAAATATAATGAACTTCAGGATAGTTATTCCCCTTGTGATTTTATTAAGTAACTCCAGCTTTCAGTCGAAAATCCAACCTGCATTGATCAGAAGAAATGGGAGTTTTCTAAAGTCAACACTGCTTGAAAATTACTGTTTCATTGTTCTGGATCTGTTTAATTGAGATAAATAAGATAATGCATAGTCCAAAAAAAAATCCAGCTTCAATTCTTCTTGATCAGCTTCAGAAAAATCAATTGCTGAAAGCATAAAAAACTTTGCAATATTTTCATTTTCTGTTCCACAATAACCCTGAGTTATCTTCTGGAGTGAAACTTGAAAACACAGCGCTGATAAGGTTTCAGAAATGAGACTTTCCCAGAATTATTAAATTGGAAACAAAAGCAAGAGGTATTTCAGCAGAGATCAGCTTTTCCATGTTTTTTGAACATATTTCTACCTTAAGTGTTCATAAGCAGGAAAATGAAATGAAACAGCACCATTTTCCTATTTTTTTTTTCCTAATTTTCTCATCATGCCAATTCCCAGCCTTTTGTCCATGCTCATCCAATTGCTGAGGCAGTTTGACAACGAAAGGAAAGGCAGATTATCAGGAGATTATTTTGGCTGTGAGACTGCAGGATGATAAGAGAGGATAAAAGGAGGTGAGGCCTCAGAGAATGGTGTTCATTGTCTTCTCTCCAGGCATTCCCAGGAAAACACTGGAAGCAGAGTTTGCAAACCAGACCAGCTGTTCCCTGGTTTGCCATTTGGTTTGGAACTGATTTCTGCACTCTAAATACTTTAGAGAAGAAATGTTATTCTGTTTCATAAGCCAGTTCTTTTCAGAGGGCAATTTCCCACTGCCATAAAACACACCCAAAATCATCCATGTAAGCTTTGAAAGACCTCAGTGATTCAAAATTTTTCTGTTTGCTTGACAGCCACGGCTTAAAAATCACTAATCTATCCCCCAAAGAAAGGTGTTGCAATAGACCAGTTTAAATTTGGGAACATTTTTTCTTTAAACATCAAATATTTTAAATACTTTTGAGACTCCAGAARTGCRCTGGCTCAAGGATCAGCATCTCCTRTCACTCCAGAATAATTGARGAAAACATTCTCTAGAAAGGAAAGGTCAAAGGGACAGATTATTGCTGCATACTTTTGAAAGTTTAGGAAATTGAGGAAGACTTTTTGTGCATAAAGATCAGTCCTGTACCTCAGAAAACATTAAAAGGAAGTGTTTTAGATCATCTAATTTTCAATCTGCATCTGGATTCTCTTTACATTTATTTAATAAGGTTCTGTTTCATTAAGATGTTCCAGACTGATTTTTATTCCTTCTCAATTATAACATGAGAGACCAATTATGAACAGGCTTGTGTGTCATCACCATCACGTCTTTCCAGGGAAAAGTTTAAAGAGTGGCTCAGTCGAAAAAGTCTGAGCAATTAGAAGGAATATTTTGACCAATAATTGCAGCGTTTTAACTTGGACTATCCTGGGAATTTTGATCATAGCAGTTAGTTAGCCTTATTTCCCAGATTTCCAGAACATTTATCTGGAATTTTTAATGAACCAGTCGCAAATTGAATATATAAGGAAGAGGAGGAAAAGCAGAGTCACAGAATAATAAAGGCTGGAAARGATTTTTGAGATGACCAAGYCCAACCATSAACACAGCASCATGTTCACCTCAAGTGCCACACCTACAGGGATTTTGAGCACTTAAATAAATAATTCAGTTCCAATCCTTGAAAAGACATCAGAACATTTATTCCAAAGGTCTCATGATACTCCATGGTTACGTTGAGACCCTGCCAGACTTACAGTGATGGACAAGAACCTCCTTTAGGTAGGAATCACACAAGAAGGCCTCTTAGAAATGCCCATTCCTTGGCTCAGAGTGGCCAAAGGAAACTTGTTGGTGCAGGAGGCTCTAAGAACATGCTCCCTATGCAGGAATTTTCCTCCTGCACAGCAGCAAATAATATTTACAGCAATTTCTGCAGCTCCAAGCATGACATGGACTCTTTCCTAATGCTTATCCTCTCCCACATCGTCAGACTTTCAGCTTACAAAAGATCCCTCAGGGAGGAAAAAATATTGTTTAAGAAAAAATAACATCAGGAGCAAAGTGAAAGCCAAAAATCAATGGAAAGTCCTAAATATCAGGAAAGGAAAATGATACTGGGGGGGAAAAAAAAGCCTTCCTTTGATGAGAGGCCATTTAAAGAATATGTCCTACAGTTATTTTAATGACATTTAAAAGCATAAATGAGGTTTAGCATTATAGAAAGTAAAAGATTAGCACTAAGTCATCTATTTTCTTTAAGTTTGGTTATAAACTTCTTTGAAATGTCTGTGGCATCATTAGCATTTGTAATATAGGGCAGGTTTTTCACTGCTGGTAAATGAAAATCAGAGGGGTTCCCATCAGTTTTAAAACCAACAGTGCATTTCAAATTCTCACATTTCTATTTTTAAAGAAAAACTGCCAAATTCATTTTATTTTCAAATATTACAGGAAGCTTAAAAATTAATTATGGAGGCCAAAGTATTAAAAGAGAAAAATAATCAAATCCAAATGAACTTTTAGTGCTCAGCACATCAGTTATTGTCTTTGTGCAGAAATTAAAATAGAGCTCATGAAAAAAAAATCTGTTCCAGCTTCACCTCAGATGGTTTCAAAACTGAGAGCTGATTTTGTATTTCTTTTATAGAAAATAGAAAATTGTTATTTCCAAAGCATTTAAAGGACTTTTTTTTTTTTTTAATCTGCACAAATAAAAAACCCAAATATGTAAATAGTGCCAGGGTATGGAAAAGCCCCAATCTTTACTCTGGACCCTGGAAGACCCTACAAACATTTTGTGACACAGCTGAGTGCCCACAGYGGGATYCTGTCCAAAGGYTGGGCTTGATGGTCTTGGGGTTCTTCTCCAGCCTTACTKACTCTGTGAGTCCATGAATAAATAAAAGCAGTAGATATAAAGCATTCTTTTTAATACAAACCATATTTGTAGCACTCAAATTGTTGTGTTTTCTAAATCAGCCTTCATTCAGTCACACCATGTTGGACAGAGGAAATTGTGGATTATGTAAATGAGATTGGTGAACCAAAATATGCCAAGAATCCTTAAAATGCTCACACTGACCAGGGGCAGAGATGAAAACTCTTCAGTGGGATTGGAAAAAGTGCTGGAGCTCAAGTTTCTTCCTGGTTAAACTGGAAAGCCATGCAGAATCAAGGGAGATGGTAATTTCTCTGCTGTGCACACTCCCAGTCACATTTCTTACAATAAATTATTCACATGAGGATTTACTGATTAAAAAACCCCAAATAAACAAAACTAAGGGGTCTTTAGATGTTTAGTATCCAGTTTGATGTTATTTTTTCCTTTCCTCAAAAGTGAAATCTCCCTTATCCCCACACATCTCTCCGAGTCCATACCTGGGGTGAGGCTGTGGCACAGAGAACTCGATGGACCATGGGAATGAGCCTTGCATTGACACATTCCTCTAACCCATAAATTAACTAATTAATCTCCTGCAATTCAGAGGGAAGGTGAATATTCCTGGCAAATGCCATGTGGGAAGCTCATGTGCCACCAGGGAAAAGGAATTTTGGGAGCAACATAAATGACCAGAGCTTCCCCCACCCTCATCATTCCCATGTTTAAATCAATTTAAATCTTTGCTTGGTTGCTGTCTCCACAGCCCACAAATGTTTCTTCAAAACATAAGGAGCCACCTTCTGATATTTGTTGGCTGCTTCCCAGAAGAAGTTCTGCTTCACTTGGCACTTTCTCTGTCTCTTCTAATGATTTTAAAGCCTACCTATATTTCAGAAAATTGACTCTAGCAGGCAAAATATGTTATTTCAATTCTTCCCAGACTCCAATCATGTTGTATTTCAGCTGTTAAAGCAAATGGCAAATCTTAATTTTTAAAATAAGGGAAAACACAGCTTTTTATGAGTCTAACCCAATTTCACTGTTAGCTATGTATGAAAAAAGCAGAAAAAAAACATTTTAGAGATCATTGGTTTGTCTTCTCACCCCAGCACGGCTCTTTTTGAGGTGTTCTTAAAAAAACTGATGTGAGAGTTAAACAACTCAAGAGCTGAAAACATAAATTAGAGTAAAATCCTCATTTAAGGATCAGAAAAACTTCTCAATTTACCTAAAAGTAAATAATGTGGAAATGAAAATCAAAATCTTAAAGTCAATGAGATGTGAAATGAAAGGCAAAGTGAATTAAAGTGTGATAAATTCCCACTTGCATCACTCCAAACAAGGCTTTTGATTTTTCTTCCTTAGGAATCCTGGTGGTCTGGTGACACGAGGAACATCTGGAACATCTGTGGGGAACATCACAGGCAAGTTTAGATTGGACAGGACCTGGAGGAGTCACCTGAGCCAATCCTGTCCAGTTCCATGGGATTGGTTTGTCCTGTCTCATTGGCCCTTTTCCAGACAGTTGTTTGTTCAAAGATTGAATAAACACAGATGGATTAAAACAAACAAACAAACAAACAAAAAACACCAAACAAACCAAAATCAACAAAAAATCCCCCCAAAAAACCCAAAAAAACCCAGATAAAAACCAAAGGGAAAAAGAGAACTCTGGAATCCTCAAGCACATAAGATTGTACAAAAGGGAGATGAATGGTTTAGTGTGAATATAGGAATAATGGTGAACTAGGAGAGATTCTGGGAGCTGCAGAGCTCTCTCCAAGCTAAAGTTGGACCAATGGTCACTACGTAAAAATATTCACTTTGTGCATTCCCTTCCAGCCCAAGATCTGCTTCCCAAGTTTCATTTCACTGCTTCTTTTCACTAAAAAGTGACATTCTGAAATGCCTTTAGTGTGACACACCCATAGGAAACTGCACTTGTTTACTGATTATTGCAGCAGTGATGCTTCAATTGGAAAGGAAATTCCTGCATCCACTTAGGAATAGTTCTGAATAAAGACCAGTGATACATTACCTACAGCTGGGAGCTTCTTAAAAAAGAGTCTCCATTCAGAAACATCCTTTTCTCATGTCACTTCATGTTAAGCCAGATGAACAACTTGAATTGCAGATGTTTCCTACCTTTCAGCTCGGACAGCTGGATTCTTGCTCAGTGCTGAGGAGTCAAACATGCAGGATAAAGCCATGGAATTGTCTGCACTGCCCCTGGCAGTACCCAGGTTGTAAATACAGGTGTAATACAGACGGGCAGCTGCCCTCTGAACCCATTCAGACTGGGGAAACCTGGCCATGACTGAATTTAGGCAGAGCTCTGGGACATTATTTTTAAAATGATCAGGAGGAGGCTTTGTTTTCTTTCTGCAAATAATTCCTCTTCCTTATTACACCCTTTCCTCAACAGGAGTCAAAGA
>CADDXX010000812.1:0-87826 GCA_902810485.1 Alauda arvensis
TATCCCTGATATTTTCTATCAAACCCCTGTCCCTCACCTTGGCCCGTCTCTTGCACAGCAGCACCACGATGCTCAGGAAGCAATCTCTGCCTGTTTCTCCATTTGTACCAATATCCCTGATGTTTTCTATCAAACCCCTGTCCCTCACCTTGGCGCGTCTCTTGCACAGCAGCACCACGATGCTCAGGCAGCAATCTCTGCCTGTTTTACCTTTTCTATTCAATCTCTGTCCCTCACCTTGGCGCGTCTCTTGCACAGCAGCACCACGATGCTCAGGAAGCCGGCAGCCGCCGCGTAGCCCAGCGGGGTCAGGCCGCTCTCSGAGGCCGCGTCCACGTTGGCCCCGAACTCCAGGAGCAGGGCCACCATCTCAGCATAGCCCAGGTGGGACTGCACACACAGCACCGGGGCGTTGCTCAGCACCTCGCTGCGGTAATTCACGTTGGCACCGCCCAGGATCAGCAGCCGGCTCACCTGGCAGGGGAAAAGGGGGGATTTTGGGGTTTGGATGGGGTCCCAAGGGGAGCAGAGCCCTGGGCAGGGATCCCTGCAAGCAGCACAGCACAGGGGATGCTCAGGARATGTTGGGATACACAGGGAATGTGCTGTGGGTTTAATTAGCATCGTTAGTTTGATGAGCAAGATGACACGGCAGGAACAAGAAGAGCTACGAAGACAACAAGACTGGATCAAGTCTGGCACAGGAAAAAGAAGTTTGAATCAAACTCCCCCACCCTGGAAAGCAAGAGATGTTGTAAAATGTGAAACTTTGTTTGTGTAATGTTTAACATCATCATTGTAGTGAAATTCCCAGCCCTCCTCAAACAGTCTGTAAGGATTTGGGAGATCTCAGTGCAGTGGAATTGTGGTTGCCAGTCAGGGTTTCTGAAAATTATTCACCCCAGCAGCTCCCCCAAAACTCCCAGGCCAGCTCAGGTCTCAAGGGGCTTAGGAGGGAATATTTCAGAGGTGGGACAAAGGATTCCAAAAGAGAGGCTCCATCCCCCAGAGTTGTCTGAGATGTTTATTCTTGATGGTCTGAGGGGGAAAGAGAGAGAACAAAGGAGAGCAGGGCCTTGTGTGAGTTTGTGCAGAGGAGGGGACAGCTGGACATGAGCCAATGGGGTCGGGGAAGAAGGGAAGATATTTGTTCACAAATCCCAGGGGTCTCTGAGAGGAGGAGAAGCCATTTCCCAGAGAAATGCAGCAGGTTTGTGTCTCTCTCAATCCCCTGTAARTAAAAACCTGTGCCCAGCAGCTTTTTCCCCTGGGATGCAGCTGGGGCAGTTCCATCACACCCCAAGGGGTCAGGGAGTGCTCTGAAGGGTGAACCCAGCCTTTATTTTGGAACAGAATCACTCCAGCCTCACCACAGCAGCTGGGATAGGATGGGAATCAAAGCACAGAGCTGGAGAGAGCTGTGCTCAGCACCCTTCCCTTGGGATTCCTCTCCAGGGCTGGCCTGGCTGTCCCACTGCATCCCAAATAAAGGCATCAGCTCAGGACAAACAGCTCAGCCTGGCCAGGACAGTGCACACAGCTTCAGTGAATAATGCCCTGTGAATTATTCCCCTTTGCTGGAGCTTCTTGTGTGAATTCAGAGCCCCCAGCTCTCCCCCTCCTCCTCCAGTACCTTGATATTTGGGGTGTAGAGATTTCTCAGGGATGCCAAAGCCATGGAAAGACCTTCAGTGCTGTAGGAGATCCAGAGCCCTTGCAGGATGGAGGAAGATACCCCAACTTTCTTACTCAGACCCTGAAAAAGAGAAAGTAACTTAAATCTGCTTACACTGGGCAGTTCCTCCTGGGTCTCTGCACTTCCAMAGGAGTTTCAGGACAAAGCGATGTGACAATTTGCCATACCTGACCTTCACAATCAATGAGCTTGCAGGAAATTACTTGTAAAGGTAATGCAGCCACCTCCAAGGTCCAGGAAAGYCAGGATTTAACTGAGAGCAACCAGATCCATCCAACACCCTCATCACAAAATGCCATGGTGAGGAGCAAAAACAGCTCCTTGGTCACCCCCAGCCCTGCAGAAGAGCAGCTCTGCTCTGTGCTCCTGGCACTGGGATGGTGCTGGGGGARCAGAAGCAGCAGCACAAGGTGGGATTTGTTCCCTCTGAAGGAAGATGTGCAGGAATTCATCATCCCAACCCACTGCTGGACTCAGCTGCAACCCCTGATTCCTCTGTGGGGAAGAGAAATCTGCAGCATCTCCCCAGCCACCAACAGATTTGTCACTTGAAAAACAGTTTTATCACCAAAAGAAGCAACAGATTAGACAAGCTCATATAAATAACAGCTCCATGTGCTTGTTTCCTTAAAATTCAGGGAGCTAAAGCAAGAAAAAAACCTGCTGGTGTTGAGGAAAAGAAGAGCTCAGGCATTTGAGCCACTGTTAAATGCTGCTTTTGAAATGACACCACCCAGGATATCAGAAGATATCAAATTTCATGAACTCAGGATGGTGAGATTGGAAAGCAATTTGATAACAAACAGTTAAAATGATTTAAAAATAGTAACACTACTATCAGGCCCATAAATAAGCTGCCTGAATCACCAGCAGGACCAAGGAAAAGGGTGGATATTTTGAGAATAGCCCTCTGAAAATAATCACAGATGCTATAGAAATCTTAACTGCTGCATTAGAATATATATATATACTTAGATATTAGTGCAAGACATAAAAGGTGACATTTATCCTTTAAAGTACATTCAAYACCACCATGATTCAGTTGCCTTTCAGGCAAAATCCTGCCCTATTTCTCATTTCACAGCTCAGATCTTTCCTTTTCTAACTCCCCAAAGCCCATCTCATTCTATCCCCTGCCATGGGCATTGCCACCTTCCCCCAGCCCAGGCTGCTCCAAGCATCCCCCACTGCTGCACCACTGCCATTTGAACTCATTTAAAATGAAATTAAAGCCTTCCCTTTGGCTGATTTGCAGAACATAAATCAGCCTGGACTTTGGGCCAGCTTTAACATCAAATTTTCCTGTTACAACCTAAATTTTGCATTAAATCCTTCAAAACCACTCCTTATAAAAGATTTCCTTTTTTTTTTTCTGGCTGCTGCTACAGGAGCTCCTCTTTCAGGGCAAGAAGCATTTTAGAGCAGAAGAGTAGTGTGAGGTAAGGAGGCTCTGCTGAATTCACCATCTCAAGGAGGGTTTAATTTGAAGGATTTCTGAGATCCCATGGCAAATTTTCTCCAGCTTCTCAAGCAGCCACACTTCTTCCAGCAACCCCAAGTGCTGCCAGAGCTGAGGTTGGTGTAAAACCTTCATCTGAATTTCTGTTACCTTAAAAATGTGTGCTTTGAGGATGTGGTGTCCCAGCTCAATGGTTTGCTGCCTGTTTAATTTTCCTTCCTGCCTGGAAAACCAGAAGGCAAGCAGTGTGTGGCCACTCCTGAAATCAGAAGGGAAAGTGTGTTAGTGTTCCTTGTTACACCAACAAAATCACTTTTGAGGACAAAAATGCAAATGCTTCAACCACATCCATCTCTGGGAAGCAGAGCTGGCTGAATTGTCACATATTAACCAACAATTAATTAATTAATTAATTGCATCCTTTATTATTGGTGATCACTGACAGCTCAGAAACCCCCAGACAGCAAAAACTGTTTGTTCTGTGAGCAAATGTTAATTTAAAAACACCAGAGGTACTGAAGTGTTATTTTATGGTCATTTCACAGAGGCCAATCACATCTGCAAAGCACTGTCACCAAGCTGAAGTCACCAGAAAATGCCACATTTAAAACATCCACACTTTGAATAAAATGTGCTTTAAATGACACCTGCACTCAGTACCCTGCACAGTCCCATGGAGTGAAATAATTTCTTTGTAAAACTCATTCTAAACTTGTTCTCCAGCTTTTCCAGTAACAAAGCTGCTTCTGGCAATGCCCTACCAGATTAACAATTATTACCTGATTATTATATTAACAATTATTATGATTATATATTAACAATTATTACCACAGAAACGACCTGAACCACACACCGAGTTTAAGGCAAAACACAATAAATCAGACAATGGCTTCTGTTGCTAAAGGTGATTTTTTTACTGACATTTTTAAACCTTTAAACATTTACATATTTTTCAAATCCAACATGGCTGAATCTTCTCAAAGCTGGGAGAAGACTCTGCACAGACACACAGAACACACACAAAATGCAGGAGGGGGAAGTTTTAATTTAATTTCTGGGTGAGAGCAGCAAATCCCTGCTCCTGCAGCTGCCCCAGGAGATGCAGTGAGCAGAGGAGAACCCTGAGAGGCTCCATGCTGGGACCTCAGTGCTCTGTGTGCTGTTTTTTTTTGGTTTTACCAACGAAATTATGGTCAAAAATATTCTTTCTTAAGCCCCTGGCTGCTCCCAGGGGAGTCCTTTTAAAGCCACTTCACATWAAAAAAATGTGACTGCACTAAAAGCAATCAAGCCCCCTTTGCAGCCAAAGAAAATAAAATATGATCTCAGCTGTGGCTTTAAAAGGGTTTTTAAGGACAGGAAATGTTATTAGCTCATCCCTGTCTGCTAAAGCAAAGAAACACTYTGCATGGCCAAACCTCTAGGAAATATTACACAAGACAGAAGCTCTCACAGCAGTGGGGATTTCCTCGTGCCCATTCAGGGTGAATGACTGTCCACCTCCAAAGAAACTCAGAAATAAATAAAAATCTGAATGATTTGTAATGCCCTGGCCAGGTTTTTTGGCAAGGTGCCCCCTCTGAGCCCTGCCAAGGGAGAAACTCCTTGTGGAGCAGGGTGTGAGTGAGCAGAGCCCAGGGATGGACTGGGATGTGCCTGAGGAGTGGAATCCACAAATAAATCATGGTTTTTATGAGGCAAGACTTGATTCCTCAGGTGAGACAGCACCACATCCCATCCACAGGTAAGGAATTCTTTTACTGGTGGGGAATTCTGTGCTTTATTCCAAAATGCAGCTGTGTCAGAGTCAGGGTGCCCTGACTGGATTTGTTCCAAGACCCYCAGAGCTCTTGTGGGGGTCTTGAATCACCCAGAGCACCCAAAGCTGGGGATGGATCTGTAACTGCATTAATCCTAAGGAAATCCAGAGTTTCTGATGTGCCTGTTGTTCCCAGAAGAGCTGGARGGCAGCTCCCACCTGCCCTGGGTGCTCAGCTCCTAAAAAGCTGCAGGTGCAAGGGGATTTACCTAAATTTAATTTTATTAACTTGGTGTTCTGAATAAGACATGGATGAACCACTCCAGGATGAAGCAGAGGATTCATGAGTGATGCACTCCCTCTGCAATGCTCCCCAGACCTTGATAAACACTTGCTCTGTCAACATTAATTGGGAACTAAAGCAGACTGCAACAGCACAGGGCTTTTTTTTTTAATTATTCTTTAATACAGCAGAGTGGCAGTAATGATTTCTGCATCAAGGAGCTCAGTGAAATGATGTGCTTTGAATTCCACCACTGCAGAGTTCATCAGCAGAGATTTTTCTATTTTTAATGTAAGATTTCAATTTTATTTTTTTTTTTTGGTGTAAAAAATTAATGGCCCTGCCAGCTCAGCTCTTRCAGCTTTAATCTTGCTCCCTGTGCCTGAATCAACTCCTGAAATGGAGTTTGCTCAGATGGGCACAGATTTGTGTGTGTGCATATTTACAGTGTGGATAGAGAGACATTGTGAGCATATTTATAGATTTTATCTATTTTTTTACCTATATGAAAATAAATATAAATAAATATATTAAAACATATAGATATATTGTATTTTTATATAAATATAAATGTATTTTTATATTATATTTATATAAATATATTTTATATTATATATTTATATATATCTTTATTATATATAAAAAGATATATTTTATATAGAATATAAAATTGTATTTTATATTAGAAAATATATATCTATAATATATTATATTATATATTTTATATATCTATATCTATATATTTTTATATATAATATATATAATATTTTTATATTTTTATATATTTTTATATTATATATATATTTATTTTTTTATTTTTATTTTTTTTTTTATATATATATATATATATATATATTTGAGCACCCTGTACCAGGAAAGAATCACTTCCTAATACCCAATTTAATCAGCTCCCAGCCAGTTTGAAGCCTTTCCCCTTTGTGCTGTCACTCCATGCATTTATAAATGCAGGCTTTATAAATGCCTGCATTTATAAATCAGGTTTATAAACAGATGCTGGCTCTGATCTCTGCACATCTCTCCCTTCTCCACCCAAACATGAGTCACACCCAGCTCTGGCTGCAGAGGATGATGATGATGATGATGATGATGCAGGATGTTGGTACCTCACAGTCCCCAGGTGACCCCAACTCCTGATGTCACAGATGGAAAAGGACAAATCCTCACTGGTAAAATGCTGGTGGGACCCAAGAGCAGTGAAGGAGAGTGATTAAATACAAAAAATAAATATTAAAAGCTTCCAGATCTGTGTGTCACCTAAACTCTCCCAGTTCTCAGTTAAAAAAAGATTTTAAAGGGTATAAAATTATTCCAGTGTTAAGGCATTGCAGCAGCAAAAAAATAAATGAGAATCAGCCCTGCTCACTYCTGAATCTATCAAAGCCCAAACTCCCTGATTTACACCCAAATCCCCCTTTTCTCCCAGCTAATCCCATGARAACATTCCAAAATCAAAGGTCTGACACTGTGCCCAGGGAATCTGGCCTTCAAAAAGATTTGTGTTCACTTTTTATCCAGCTCTGCCCAGTGTAAAACCAGAACTGCAGAGCAGGACTGAGGTGTGCTCTGACACAGCCCAGAGCCCTTCCCCTGCAGGAGGAGATGAATTCCATGTCTGTCCTGCAGAAAAGGCCAAGCTCAGCTCCAGGACCCCTCTCAAAGGAATTTATTTTTATCACCTAAATTGATTTATTAACTTTTTTTGTAACGCGGTTTCCCTCTGATGTCGTAATCACAAATTAACTTGGAAGGAATTCACATTTTTGTTACAAAAAAAATCCAAACAAAACAGTCAAAAACAAAAAAATCCAAACAAAACGAACAAAAATGTCCTGCACTGCTGGAAGATGATTTTGCTCTAAAAGTGGGTCTGAATGTTGGAGGAATAAAATAAAAGGAAGAAATTCAGCAACAGTTTCTGGTTAACTCCACTCCTCTCCTGGCTCAGTGCCACASGATGGATCATCTGGGGAATATTTTCTTCCACTCAGATGTGAAAATGGCCCAGCAGACAGAAATTTAAAGTCCAGAAGAAAAAAAACAGCAGATTTTATGAGGACAGTAAATTTAAGCCACTAAATCTCCTCAGCCCCCTGCTGCATCCCAGTGCTGAGGTCTGCACGGGTAATGAGGCAGTGAAAGCTGAGCTGCTGTGCTGCTGTTCCTTTCTGGTGGCACTGAGCACATCTGCTCCCCATCTCCCCTGTCACCATTTATAACCTGCCTGCCTTTTTTTCCCTCCTGTCCCTCCCAAGTGACACTGCAGCTGCAGCTCTGACTGCRCTCCAGGGGGAAAAACCTGCAGCAAAGTCACTTCAGTGCTCTGCTAAATCCCTGTCACACATCCCCAAGGGCTTCTGATCCAGTTSTGACCTCTGATTTCTGCAGGAGATTAGGAAGGGACTCCAAGGCAGCTTGAAGAGAGAGATTGGATCAAGTCTGCAGTGACAGCACACAGGGAATGGCTCCCCACTGCCACAGGGCAGGGATGGAGGGGATTTTGGGATGAAATCCTGCCCTGGCACAGCTGGGGCTGCCCCTGGAATGTCCCAGGCCAGGCTGGACAGGGCTGGGAGCAGCCTGGCACAGTGGGAAGTGTCCCTTCCATGGCACTGGGTGGGATTTGAAGCCCTCTGAACACAAATCACCCCAGGATTCTCTGAGTTTAACATCTTGAGATGTGGGGTTTGCACACAGTCAGCTTCCCACACTCATTGGGTTGAGTTTATTGCCCATTCTTTTTCCATTTCARAATGCACTGGGTTCCAAATCATGCAACCAAATAAACTTTATTCTGGAAGACATATGGGGAAAAGAAAAAAGCTGCAATCTCCAGAGTCAGCACTCCATTCTTGGTGAACAGATTGGGTTTGCCTCTCTCCAATTCACTGAGGACAGGATGATGGACTCATCCCTGTGATTCACAAAGGTGCCACTCACTAAATATGGCTTGAAAGAGTGAGGAATGTTGTACTCTCCTTCCCATGCCATGGGAAATTCTGCCCCAAATCACAGCTCAGCCACTTCCACCACACTTGTCCCAAAATGAGAGCTGTGATCTTCAACAAGCAGATGCCACAGTGACACAGTTCAGTGGTGCAAAGCAAGGATCAAATCCCCATTTAAAGCTGTCCCTGAATTGTTGGAATTATCACTTTCATCAACTCCTTTTTCTCCCAGCTTTCTAAATTAATTATCTTTACACTGAGGACTGTTAYCTGTCAATCAGATCCAGCATCCCATCAAAATAAAACAAAAAACCAAAACCCCTGATTTTGCTCTAAAGCCTTCACTCCATCATTTTGCAAGGTAATCCAGAAAAACATTAATTCTGTGTAGGGAAAGTCTCCACCTGCAATGTGATCCCAGGAGGAGAAGGAAAATGTAAAATACCTCCAGAGCATTGTGCCAAAAGGCAGCTCTGGCAGAAACCATGGCAACCTGGAGGAGAGCTGCATCCTCCTGCCTGGATTGCTGCTGCATGTTTAACCCAGTGCATCCTCCTGATTTTGGCTTTGAGGAACAGATTTGATTCATGGGTGTAGAAGGGAAGAGGCAAGGAAATGAATCTGTTGTGGGTTCAGAAGATGTTTTTGTCCTTCAAAAGCCACTGCTCTAGGATCAGCAAGCTGAGCAAACCTACAGCACAGGCAGCAGCTCAGGTGACCCTTTGGGGGTCCCTGGAGGCTCCAGAACCCGAGGGTCTTGGGACAAAGCCAAAAATCCCAATTCCTTTGACTGAACTCCCTGGAAAACACTGCCACATCTAAACCAGGAGATGCAGCCCACGTGGGTTTGATTGGGGGTGATTTTTGTTGTATTACAGGGTGAAAATTGGAGTTTTTAGATTTTACTCTATAGATAGAATGGGGTAAAGATGGAGGGATCAGGGGGTGTTTTTTGTCCTTTTCCTGCTTCTTCTTCCCCTCCATCTCTGAAGGGGTGGGGGCCTTTTCTTGACTGGGTTCTGGTGAGATTTCACTGTCTAATGTGGGTTATAGTTATTGATACTTAGAGAAAAACATTGCTAATGTAGTTTGGATTATAAAAGTTCAGGTGCCACTGCAGGAGGGGCAGATTCTGCTTTTCTGCCTTCCTGGGAACATCACCCTGGGCTGACAGAACTTCTAAGGTAAGAAAATAATAAACAATTCTGCAAAACAACTGCAGGGACTCTGCTTCTCCTTCTACCATCAACTCTCAGGGTGCCAAAAATCACCCAGAGAAAACCTGAGACAACTCTGGCACTTCCATCTCTGCCAGCTTCCAGTCCCAGGCAGGTCCCAGTGACCCTAAAGGTGACTTTTTGGTCACATTTGCCAGGTCAGGTGTGTGCCCAGGGGCTGCTGCTTCTTTCCATGAACAACACAAAGGTGATCAGCAGAGTGCACACAGAGCAAAGCTGGGTAACTGCAGCCTCCTGAAACAAAATGATTCAGGTAACAGAGCAACACACTGGGTAAGCTCTGGTTTCTCAGAGCGTTTGCTTACCTTGGATCACAAAGAAACTTGGTCTTTTCCCCTTCTTCCCTCCAAATGAGCCACTCTCGGAAGGAGGGGTGAACAAACATTCGCGTCATGTCTCTACGTTTGATAAGAAACATAGAAAGGTTCTCCATCCTCTGCTGAAAGTCCTCCCACTCCAAAGTGCCCTCAATGTTACCTGCGTTAATGGCCTGAAAAATATGCTCATCTGTTAAGGGGTGCAGAGAAGCCACTGCCACGTTCAAGAGGGGCATGACCCGATCAAAGGAAGACTGTGTGGGGAACTTCATGTTGCACTGCAGCAGGTACACCTCAGACAGGGACACTGGCACCACCTTGTAGCTGGAGCTTTTGAGGACTARGTATCCCTTCTCTATGAGATCAAAAGTGAGTTTCAGGTACAGGTAGGAGCCTTGGCTCARGGTCTTGAGGTGAGAGCTGAGCTTGCCGAAGGTGGTGTTGTCCATCTTGCCGTTGAGGGAGATGTTGTTCTGGATCTCGGAGCTGCTGTGGATCCTGTGCAGGATGTAAGCCTGCAGGTCCTGGTCRATGGCTTCATTCTCTTCCAGTCTATCCAAAAATATTCTGTGGAAGGGCAACAGCTTAATTATTTCCTACAAAGAAAGAAAGAAAGAAAAAGAAGATACTCATGCTGGTAGTGTTGGCTGTTCATTAAGTAAATTTAATTTTTAGTATAATAGCACCTTTGAGAGTCTTTTAAGACCTTCCATCAGGGCAAGAACACAAAGAGTTTGTGCCCTCAGGGCCTCACACTCTCATCTAATCATGCAGGCTGTGTGTGAACCATGACTGAAATAGAAACAAGGGGCACTGTTTCTAACAGCACATCCATGGGCAGGGCTGATAAATTCACACAGAGCAGTGCCCTTGTTATTCCTTATCCCTCCCAAGCATGGACTGACCTCTCATCCCTTCTGCTGTCCTGGCACAGGGAATGGACACCCACATAACAAAYCTGAGGCCACAAGAAATTTGCTGAAGCTGAGATGGGAGCATCCTTCTGCATTCCACATGCAATTTGCTTACAATAACAAAAGTATTTTCTCCAAATGATATTGAATTTACTCCATTACTGAGCAAAGAATGGACCCCAGCCCTGAGCAGCAAACAGTCTGTGCTCTSCTGGATTTGGGAAGCAGTGACAGGGACTTGAGTGGGGGCTGGAAGCAGACTCAGCTCCCTGCTGAGCTCCCACACCTGCTCACACTGGTGTGGAGCTGAGCCTTGGCCTGATCAGGCTGAAATCACCACGTTTTGGGTCACTCTGGAAGGAATGAACACCCAAACTCCTCTGCCCTTCCACGTGGAGCTGGGGAGGCTCACACACACCAGCTCCTAATGGCTCCAGGACTCTGCTGCCATGAGAGCTGCCTCCCAAAAGGATCTGAGCTGTTTCCTGATGAACTTTTATTGACATGAATGGTGGATCAGATCCTCCCAAAGCCCCAGAGTGAGCCTGGGGACGTGGAGGTCAATGCAAGAATAAAAAAGCCAAAAGGATAACCTGAAATGAAGGGCCTTGAGCAAACCCAGAACATCCAGTGAGAACTTCTTTACCAAAGTCCATCATGACAGTGACAGTTCATCCCTGTTTTGGGTCTCCACATACCTGTAGACTTGTCCTGACAGTCACCACCAGCTTCAGCCAGGAAGGGAATTTTCCTATCATCTTGCTCAGGAAGGAYACTATGGTGTCTCCATAATCTGGCTTGTGGAATTCAGCCTCGTTTAAACCATCAATTAAGATAATGAAATCTTCATCAGGGATCTTCCTCTCTGAGAGAAARAGAGAAAAAAAGCATTTATTGGAAAGGTTACAGACACACAACCAGAATGGACTGCAAGGTCATTACAGAGGTTCCAGCCATGACCAAAGAAGAGAACACCCCCAACAGAGCTTTAAACCCCCAAGAGCTCATTTGAACACCAGGCTTTTAAATCTGGCAGGAGCTGCTTCTGTTYCATGTTGGATCTTTCACTGTAGTGTGGAGGGTGGTAACCAAATKATCTGAACTATTTTTGCAGCCAAGRTGCAGCAGARGCACAGCAATCAACATGATTCTGCAGGACAACAGCCCTGAACCCTGCAATGCTCTGCCAGTTTTCATGGCAACGAGCAAAGATCTGARATTTAGTGACTGTCACAATGAATTAGTTATAACAGGCAGAGGGGAAAAAGAAAAGAAGACAAAAATCAATGCTGTATTAGAGAAAAAACTCCAAGTCTGTAAATCAGGATAAGGCTTGTCACCAGCTCCCCCAGAAGCTTTACACAGGGTTTCTATGGATTTTTATGATCCCAGCCCTTTGGTGAAAGCTTCAGATTTTCCAAAGCCCACTCAAGAGTGGCAGGGAAAGGGAAAAAAGTCACCCCTGCACAAAAAAATCAGTGAGCACTGCAAGGTGCACTGTGAGGTGGGGGGAATACCTTTGTGCAGGTTCTCCAGGGGCTCCAGCACCCCTCTGCAGAAGGAGGCCATGGGGTCCTGCACAGGCTGAACAACCCCGCATCACCTTCAAAACCCCCACCACAAAAACTCTGCAGGTGAGGAAGGTGGGGCAGTACCTTTGTGCAGGTTCTCCAGGACCCCTCTGCAGGAGGAGGCCATGGGGTCCTGCACACAGGAGCACAGGTAGAGCAACCCCATGTGGCTTTAAAACCCACATCCCAAAAACTCTGCAGGTGAGGAGATGTGGGCAGTACCTTTATGCAGGTTCTCCAGGGGTTCCAGGACCCCCCTACGGAAGGAGTTCATGGGGTCCTGCACACAGGAGCCCCCACATTGCTTTCAAAACCCACACCCCAAAAAAGCTGCAGGTGAGGAAGGTCAGGGAATACCTTTATGCAGGTTCTCCAGGGGCTCCAGCATGCCCCTGCAGAAGGAGGCCATGGGGTCCTGCACAGGCTGAACAACCCCACATCACCTTCAAAACCCACACCCCAAAAAAGCTGCAGGTGAGGAGGGTCAGGGAATACCTTTATGCAGGTTCTCCAGGGGCTCCAGGACCCCCCTGCGGAAGGAGTTCATGGGGTCCTGCACGCAGGAGCCCCCACATCACTGTAAAAACCCACACCCCAAAAACTCTGCAGGTGAGGAGGGTTGGGGGAACACCTTTATGCAGGTTCTCCAGGGGCTCCAGCACGCCCCTACGGAAGGAGTTCATGGGGTCCTGTACAGGCTGAGAAACCCTGCATCACCTTCAAAACCCACACCACAAAAGCTCTGCAGGTGAGGAGGGTTGGGGTGCAGGTTCTCCAGGGGTTCCAGCACCCCCTACAGAAGGAGGCCATGGGGTCCTGCACAGGCTGAGCAACCCTGCGACGCTTTAGAAACCACACCCCAAAAAAGCTGCAGGTGAGGAGGGTTGGGGAATACCTTTGTGCAGGTTCTCCAGGGGCTCCAGGACCCCCCTACGGAAGGAGGTGATGGGGTCCTGCACGCAGGAGCCCCCACATTGCTTTCAAAACCCACACCCCAAAAAAGCTGCAGGTGAGGAGGGTCAGGGAATACCTTTATGCAGGTTCTCCAGGGGCTCCAGCATGCCCCTGCAGAAGGAGGCCATGGGGTCCTGCACAGGCTGAACAACCCCACATCACCTTCAAAACCCACACCCCAAAAAAGCTGCAGGTGAGGAGGGTCAGGGAATACCTTTATGCAGGTTCTCCAGGGGCTCCAGGACCCCCCTATGGAAGGAGGCCATGGGGTCCTGCACAGGCTGAGCAACCCCACATTGCTGTAAAACCCATACCCCAAAAAAGCTGCAGGTGAGGAAGGCCAGGGAATACCTTTGTGCAGGTTCTCCAGGGACTCCAGGACCCCCCTACAGAAGGAGTTCATGGGGTCCTGCACAGGCTAAACAACCCTGCATCACCTTCAAAACCCACACCACAAAAACTCTGCAGGTGAGGAGGATTGGGGTGCAGGTTCTCCAGGGGTTCCAGCACCCCCTATGGAAGGAGTTCATGGGGTCCTGCACGGGCTGAGCAAACCCACGACACTTTAGAAACCAAAAAAGCTGCAGGTGAGGAGATGTGGGCAATACCTTTGTGCAGGTTCTCCAGGGGCTCCAGGACCCCCCTGCGGAAGGAGTTCATGGGGTCCTGCACACAGGAGCCCCCACATCACTGTAAAAACCCACACCCTAAAAAAGCTGCAGGTGAGGAGATGTGGGCAGTACCTTTATGCAGGTTCTCCAGGGGCTCCAGCACGCCCCTACGGAAGGAGTTCATGGGGTCCTGCACAGGCTGAACAACCCCGCGACGCTTTAGAAACCACACCCCAGGAAAGCTGCAGGTGAGGAGGTTGGGGGAATACCTTTATGCAGGTTCTCCAGGGGCTCCAGGACCCCCCTGCGGAAGGAGTTCATGGGGTCCTGCACGCAGGAGCGCAGGCTGAGCAGGCTCTGCAGGTGGGGCTCCCGCAGCAGCTGCTCCCGGTACGCCGCCAGCTGCGGSGAGCGGCACAGCAGCGCTGCCACGTTGTGCACAAACTCGGGCACCAGGCACGTGTAGGCGTTGTCAGCCTGGCAGTAGTGGTAAGCCACGACCTGGGGAAGAGGGGAAAAACAGTGAGGAATTCTGTGTTTGGGTTGTTCTGCGTACCAAACTCATCAGAATATGGGAAATGGGGTTAGGGAGAAATGGGTTTGCACGAGTTGGGTCATTCTCTGTACTATCCAAACTTGTGATCTCATCAGAATATGGGAAATGGGGTTAGGTAGCAATGGATTTGCACAAGTTGGGTCATTCTCTGGACCATCCAAACTCCTGGTGATCTCTTATGTAGCAATGTTTTTGCAGAAGTTGGGTCATTCTCTGTACCAGCCAAACTCCTTGTAATCTCACCAGAATGTGGGAAATGGGATTAGGTAGCAATGGATTTGCACGAGTTGGGTCATTCTCTGTACCACCCAAACTCCTGGTGATCTCTTATGTAGGTAGCAATGTTTTTGCACAAGTTGGGTCATTCTCTGCACCATCCAAACTCCTTGTGAGCTTATCAGAACACCTGCAGTCTTGTTATTCAAAGCCCCAAGAATTCACCAAGGCCACTGAGGCAAAAGCAAGGCTAAAATAAGAATGAAGAGCCTGAAAAACTGAGCATCAAGAATGGAAAACTCAAATAAAAGTGATAAACTTTGACCAGTTAAGTGCCTTGAAGGGTGAGTGCCAACCTTGTAGACAGAGCAGAAGATCCAATTAAATATTATCTCATTATGTGAATACACATCCTAGACTCTCTAAACAATAAAATACTGCAAACAATAAAATAACTTCTACATAACCAAAGTCCTTTTCTCCTACTAAACTCTTGCTGTCTGCCTGAGCACAGCTGTAAAAGCAGAGGTTTCTCCCTCTGGAGGGTCTGATCTGCTCTGGCAGGTGATGCCTTTAAGAGCAGAGAGTGTTTAACCACCCATGACAGGAATCCAGACAGATCAGTTGGTAAAAACAGGCAGTGATCCTGAAAAACGACGGGACCTCCCACTTGAGGAATAAATGGAATTAAGCTGTTTGCAGAGACAGACAGGGACAGCAGTTAAGGACTTGGTGCCAGCAGTAACTTATTTTTTCTTGAATTTATTTTTTGTTTCCTTTGTTTTCACACTCTGTGGAAGAGGACAGACAGCCAGGCAGTACCTTGGAAGCACAGACTCCCCTGAACAATGTCAGCCTCCTGTACTTCAATCACACACTGTGATCTCACCCTTCACTCAAAACATCCATTCAATTTTAAGAAGTTCACTCTTTACCAGCTTTTCCCCTGATTTTTCTAGCTCAGCAAACTCTGCTCCATTCTGACCACTTCTTAAAATAAGCACAAAACCACTGGTATCTTCTCAGGCTATGCTGCCAACTYGCTTGTTTTCTTTTGCAATATAAAAAAAAGCCCTCAAAAATCTGTCTGTGCTTGTGAATCCCTTGGGAAGCTGCTCTGCCACCACTCCAGCCCAGCTTCTCCTGCTCCCTTTGCTGCCTCCAGCCTCAGGCACTGCCTGCCCATTTGCAATGAGCCTCTGCCAGGGCACAGAGCTTTTCTCCAGCTCCCATCCTGGATCGGGTTTTCTTTTCAAATATCACTGAGTATCCAAAAATATCCCAGCAAGGCAGGTGGGAGCAGCTCTGTACCAAAAAGCACCACTGCCCTGGAGCACTGCAGCACAGAGTGGTGCAAAATAAAYTGCATTTTTTGAGCTTGGGAAGGAGAATCTGGCTGAGGACACTGTGCAAAGGAAAAGCTCCCTCAGGGCAGCTGGGATGAAATGTGCTCATGGCAAGGATGGTAGCAAGGAATGAACAGCCTGGTTCAGCACCGGCTCTGGATTTTCAGTATGAAATTACCAWTGGAGTTTAATAATTTCCTTTCCCAGTCCAAATGAGGTGTGGCACCCACAGCAATGAGSAAGCAGGGCTGTTATTTCAAGCATCAAGCCCTAATACATGTATTTAAGTTTTAATGGATACCTCCAAATTCCTTGCAGGATTTTTCCTACCAGCCAGTGAAAACAGAATGAATTCCCTCAGAGAACAGCACAATGTAAAGTAATTATAAAGGKCATGATTTCTTTTCATCARTCCYATTGATTTGGGGATTATAAYTTSTGCATTTCACAGARTGAAGTTCCTAAATTGCCACTCCTTGATACCAGGTTCCACTAACAGAAATTACTCTGATTTCCTCTGCAACTGGTGTGCAGACACAAAAATAAAGTCTCTTTTAAGGAGAGGCCAATTAATTTCTCCCAGGAATTTGAAGAGTCATGTCCTGGCAAACAGGGAATGGTCACCATCACATTCTGGGACACACCTGCAATCACAACACAATTCATTTCAGCCCCTTCCCATGCATTACAGCTGGAYTTGATGATCTCAGAGGTCTTTTCAAACCTTACCAATTAATTCTATGATTCCTCATCCTTGTGCTGGATTTCTGATGTATCAGCTAAGCTTTATAACCAGCAGGATAAACAAAAAGCTTCATGGGTGGAACTGAAGCTAAAGCAGTAAGCAAGGGAGATTCTGGGAAACCAACCAAAGCAAAGGCAGAATGACATCCTCACAAAATGCAACCTTGAGCCAGGATTTCATCTTGATGTTATTTATTCTCTGTGACATTTTCTCTATCTTCRAATCACAGAGAGGCTGCCAAAAGCCAGTGCTGGGAGTGGAGMTGGGAATCAGGCTCCTCACTTCCACAGAGCTGGGTGAGAAGCAGTTTTCTCACACTGTGAGACTTCCAAAGGTTTCCAATGCTGTTCCACCCTTGGGAATGAGACATGGCTCATGTGAGGAGTGAGTGCAGGAGCCTCCAGGGTGGCCAAGGGCTGCTGTGGATGGAACTGACCCCAAACAGCTTCACAAACTGCTCTTTCTCCCCTGTATCTGCTGAATGCTCAGCCCTGCACTTGCCTGTGACCCAGTTTATTGGGAATTACTTTTGCAGAGCTGATTATTGCTGGTAAATGCCCTCTGGAGCTCATCAGTGGCCCAGGGCACCCAGGCTGAGCAGCAGTGAACCCCTCTCCACCTCTGTGTAAGGCAGGAGCACTCTCTGTGCCTGCAGCAGTGTCAGTGATGCTTTGGATATGGCTTGGAGGATGGGGAGAGAAGCCTCTGGAGCCACCAGCTGTGCTCAGCCTCAGCAAAATGCACTAATGCAATGGATGTGCAGCTCCTCTGCACGGGGAACAAGCCATTAGAGCAGCCTGAGCTGGGTTTCAGGTCCATTTGTTTAAGTGCTGCCACTCCAAGCCAGCACAGAGCATGCAGAGACCCGAGGAATGAAGCTGTTCAATGGGTTAGTTAAAAACTGGGCAGCCAATCCATTAAAAATCCTCTGGGAGGAAAAGGAGAAACCTGCAGGGAAAAGGGGAAGGGCAGCATGGCAGSACTGAGCTGAGCTCCTGCTTGCCAGTCAGCAGCTGCTTAGTTCTAAAATTAATGACTTGTTCATCTCTTGACATTAAGAGCTAAAYGCAAACTTTGCCCCCAAGAATTTGTACAAAAAAAAACAGGCAGAAAAGTGCAACCCTGAGTAATCCAGAGGAGGAAAAGCAACTGCTTGTTCACCTTTCATTTCTGTCATCACAAACACACAACTCCTGAGCGCTGGGATAAGTGACATTTTCAGAGGGAAGGGAGTGGGTGAGAGGACAACGAGCTTCCCACCAGCATTCTGGAGCCTGCCAGCCATTACCTAAGACTAGCTGTTAATTGATTAATCTGTTTTTGTAACAATCTGCATTCCCCCAGCACAGTGAACCCCAGSCCAGTGTGAGAACACCCTGCTCTGCTCAGTGCAGGCAGAGGTGGAACATCTGCACACAGCTTCATCCAGCTCCTCACACATGGCTCATCCAACTCCCAAAATAACCCTGCCAATTCTGGCTGTCCATCACTGTCAACACTTTCTTCTGGGCTTCAATTCTGACTGGAGTGTAAATGTGGCTATAAAGCACACACATCCAGGAAATGCTTTTCCATCCACACTGACTGAAGGGTTCTTTCCCTTTCCTCTTTTTCCTTCAGCCCAGTTGGGCAAAACCTCTTTAAGGAGACCATCAGCAACTCTTTTTTTATACCACAGCTACTGACACAGGAATATGCTGTTCCTCTCCCCCTCCTCCAGCACTAAAAGACATTCCAGCCTCTTTTTTTCCYCTTTTTTTTGTGTTAGACTTTGGAAAGCCTTTAGCTTATCTACATGAAGGCTTTCCTAAACCATCCCCACATCCTGGAGAATGTGCCATCAGACATTTGGATTTAGAAGCTGAATTATTTTAACCAACTGGTTTTGCTACTGTCCACTGGCCATTCAGTGGGTTTGCTCAGCATCTCCAAAGCCTCAAAATCCTCCTGATGCCTCAAAGGCAAGACAGACAAGTGTGGCAAGAGGAGGAAAGGCTCCACGCTGATATTTTAACAGATTTCCAATTCTGCTGCCAGGTCAGTGATGCTTTTCCCCCCCAGTGGCACTCAGACATCAAACCCCACAGCTGCAGCAGGACAGGGAGTGTTTGTTTTCTCAGGGAGGACATCACATGCCACAGCTCTTTCCAAACAAATCAATCCATCTGCTGTTGACAGCAAGGATTCCTCAGTGGCAATGCTGAGCTGAGGCTCCCAGCTATCAGCYTGACAAACATCCTTAACCATTTTGTTTGTCTTTGTTTTTCTTCCTGAGGCTTGATAACCCATCAAACTCACTGTTTGCAGTGTGCTGCACAGCCCTTCTGGAAAAGGCTTGGAGGCAATAAACCCAACTGCTGTTTGTGATAAAGAACAAACAGAAACGTGGAGCTGAAAAAAATTAATTACAAAATTGAACAGGAAAAAAAAAAAAAACCTCCTGTTTTTTCAGAACAATTTCCCTTCAGGGCAGGAAATGAAGCTTTGAGTGAGGATTTGAGCATGTGCTTTATTTTAATGCATGTCTTCACCCAACACACCTGGAAGCCACCCACTTTTCCTAGAAGATAAACCACAAACACCTGGTTTCATGTCCCTTCCATCACTTCTCCAAGGACCACTCCCTGCAGGGATCCCTTTTCCTTTGCCAGCCAGGGAGATGGSAGTGAGGCAGATGAGCTGCTGGTCTCCAAGGATCCCCAAAAAGGGTAACAGCAATGCTGGGAACAGACCCAAGGGCTCAGAATGCTGAATCAAGCCATGCTGCTGCTCTGAGTCATCCCAGGAGCTGTTTGCTGCACACCACGGAGCTCTCTGTGAGTTCCCTGTGATGCCTCAGCAATTTGGGCACGAGAATTGAGTCCAAGTGCTCTAAGGTCAGCTCATCAGCCTTGGCATTGATCTGCTCATCAAGGCCTGGGAGCTGGGGRCTGTTATTTCTGGAATCTGCCTCCATTTACAGCAGTGAAGATTTAAAAGGGAGATGAATGATTTTGCTCTCCCAGTGGGTAATCCTGCTGCAGGCACTATGGGCAGCACACCTCCCAATTTCAGCTGTTGTTTTTTGACAGAAACAAAAAAAAAATTGGCTGAAGGATCAGCAAGACCTTAAAACCCATCCTGAAGAGYGTGCAGCCAAGGTATAACAACCCATTTTTACTTTAATTTTGGCCATAAGGATTGGTTTTAGCTCTTCCTCCAGTGATCAAAGATGCCAAAAAAGCTTCAGTGAGTGATCTATGCTGTGGATGTGACACAGTGTTTGAAAGAGCCATATTCCTTCCCTTTTCCAGGAGGCAACTGAAGCTAAAGCAGCATCCATTTATCAATTACACAGCCAGCAGGATGACTTCAGCACTCAGGGGAAGTGATGGATGAGGTATTTTAAGCAGAGATAGCACACTTTACTGCCCTTTCTGGTAGTCTGCAGAGCTTCAGATTTGCCAGGAGTGCAATGACTAATGCACCCTGAACAAAACCAGACCTGGGCACTGCATTCCTTTCAAGAACTCCATGTGGAAGAGGAGAGTATGAGATCTCAGTATTTATTTGTGCAGCACATGCTCCCTGCCTGGCCATCCTGCAGCAGGAAAGCAGGCAGGGCAATGCAGTGCCTGGCACAAAAAGCCAAGCAAAACATGTCCTGGGAATAACTGAGAACTGAGGCTTTCCTTGCAGTTTTCCTCTCCAAAGTGGGAGCAGGTGACAGCAAACACCAACTGCTCCCATCCCCTCAAAAGGTGGGAGAGCAGCAAGAGCAAACTCCTTGGATTTCAAAGCAATAGAATGGCACTGTCCCACCACTCCAGAGTGAGGGTTAAATCTCAGTAACACAATCAAATCCAAGCTGTAAATCYCGTGTACATGAGTGACACTGTCCCACATGTTCCACACAAACCCCTCCTGCCAGAACAGCAAATAATTTCTGTGYTGTTCCAAAGGCTTTGGAGAATTTYCTGAGAACTTCCCRAGTGCACACACAGCACAAACACCCACCTAGTGCCTTCCCCAAGTACAGCACCTGCCCTTTTCAAACAAAACCCTCCCCAAACACCGGGCAATTTTATTCTCAGTGCTGAAGAAAAAAAACCACAATGATTTCAGGAATTGTGCCACATATCCTAACATGTGCAATGAGAAAGCAGGGTGGCTGTGAAATCAAACAGAGGAACAGGGGAGTGTATGTGATGCAGTGGGGAGTTTTTAGAGAATAAATTTTCCTTGGGCAATAAAAATCCTCCCAGAAGTTTCTCTCTCGAGGCTCCCCCCGTTTGACCGCGCCGATTTTTGAACGCGCCGATTTTTGAACGCGCCGATTTTCGAACGCTCTGATTTTTGGATTTTCCAAGCAGCAGAACCCCCAGGGAGCCCCAAGAGACCTGGCCACCATTCCCCCAGGGCCCAGGCTGGCTTGTCTCTGTACCTGCGAGGCCAATCTCCTCATGGCCTCCTCCTGGCGCCGGCGCATCTCGGGGGTCCCGGGGCAGCTCCCGCTGGCCACGGCCGAGGGCGGCTGCGCCAGGGGCAGCTCCCGGCTGGCATCCACGTCTGGCCCGGGAGAGAGGGGAGGACAAGCACCAGCATCGTTATTATTAACATTAGCAACATTATTAACATGTTATTAGCATATTATTAACATATTATTAACGTATTATTAATATTAARCRCTAACCAGCAGCCGCTGTTTGCCCSTGCGYGGYAAATGTTTCCCCCCTCAGGTTGGGATTTCAGGGATTTCCAGCCCACAGGCTTCTCAAGAAACTTCTTTTAGCGGCAGGGAAGGACCACTAAGAAAAAGCCTTGAGCCTTGCCTTATTCATTTTCCCCACTGTGATTTCCCTGGCTGGAGAATGATGATGATGCTRATGGAGGAGCTGGGCTCTCTGGCAGGTTTGGGGGGTTTGAGTGCAAAGCTCTCCTGCTCTGCACTTCTGCCAGCAGATCTTCCCTTTGCTAGGAACAATCACTGGTTAATTCGGTTCCAAGCCCTCCTTCAGCACAGCCAGCCAATTTTTCTGAATTACAGGCCTATTTTCTAACATAAATAAATGAAGAGTCCCAGCTAACACAGCCATCTGAAGGCCATTAATTTAATCAGGGGGAGAGGAGCAGGAGCAGCACAAGGATCTGGAAAAGGCTTGCAAGCAAATAATAAATTATCCTGGAATCATCTCTGCCAACTTTAACTGTGYTCCAGTGCATTTCAGCTGCTTCTTTTGCCTGGTAAAACAGAAATTGGCTTTACTAGCAGATTGCTAAAGCAGCTCATCCACCTGGCCTTTGTGGATAACATCCCTAAATGATTTTTATTTTCACCCTGAGTACTCAYAGGGAGGATTTCAGATTGACACTACAACATGCAGCACTTGGTGATGTCTAATTATTGATTATTTTAAGAACAACACCACCCTGAAGCACAGCCTGTGCTGGCAGAGGATTCTCCTGACTGGGTTGCTGCAGTGCACCCCTGAGCTGGGCTGGAAATAATCATGCAAACAATGACCCATTTAATGGCAAACAACAGAGGAGGAGGACTGCTGCCTCCAGAATTAAACCCTGGATGTGTCAGGATGGGGCACGTTCCTGATGCTGAGCAGAACACCACTGTCACCTGCATTTATTTTCTGAGAGAGGAATCAGAACTGTGAGGCTCTGCTGAAGTTTAATTAGCTGATTGCACCACTGCCATAGCACAGGCAGACCACCTGATTAGCATGGATTCRTTAGCATAGATTTAATAAGCATAATAGACTCTTTTTTTTTTTCAGCATGTGGAAAAAGAAATGACAAAGGAACTTATCACAAAATCAGAGATTAACCACAGAATATCCCAAATTCCATGGGATCCTCAAGATTCTGCAGAATAATTTTTATCTTGTGATCTCTTTAGGAAATCGAGTCAAATKAATTATTGATTCTGAATGTTTCCATCCCAATAACTGACACTGAGGAACCATTCAGCTTCCAACTCCAGAGAGAACTAAACAATGTGTGAGGTGGGACCAGGGATCTTCATCATCACCTGTGGATGAAGRGTGCAGGGCACCTCTTGTGACAAACCCAGCTTTTAGGGTTTAACTCCACAAGGAGTTAAACAGAATGATTTCTTTAATGCCCACCATCACCCCAAGGGCACTGGGGGCACACCTGCAGCTGGGGCACTGCAGTTAAACACAGAAACCAGCCCTGCCTTTCACTGCACATTGCTCACTGAGCTCTGACAAGTGACACTGCTCAGCRTGACAACCTCAGTGACATTCCAGCTCCTCCAGCAGGGCACAGCATTCCAGCAAACAGATTTAACAGCAGCTGCACTGAGGTACAGTGACCTACATCCTTACAGATACCTTCAGGTGCCTAACTCAGTATTTTTAGTCCTGTCTCACTCRCTCACTGAGAGCTGAGTGATTTTAAAACGTTGTCAGCTCCACCTGCAGACCTGTCAGCACACAGTGATGGGAATTGGATGGGACATGGGGAGGTAGGACAATGTTGGGTCCTGAGCCTACCAGGGGCTCGAGAGCTGCCTGGAATATTTATATTTATATTTATATTTATATTTATATTTATATTTATATTTATATTTATATTTATACCATGATCCAGTGGCATAAACAATGCACTGGGCATGGACCCATAATCATGCAATACTGGCTGCCTGATCTGGCTGGAGATGTCATGAGCAGGGGGGGATTGCACTACATGACCTTTAAAGGTCCCTTCAAACCCATTCTGTGATTCTAAAACTGGAGTTTTCCCAGTCAGAGGAAGTCTGTGATGTTTCTAAGCCACACAAGTCAGAGACAGACTACTCTGACTCTCCAAAAAGCAGCTTTGGGACAGGAGCAGTGTGAAAGCTGCCTGGAGCAGCACCCAGAGGGACTCCAAGAGAGCTGAAGAGGGGCTTCACATAAGGGCATGGAGTGAYAGGACAAGAGGGAACAGCCTCAAGCTAAAGGAAGGTAGATTTAGGTCAGACATTAGGAAGAAATTGTTCCCTGTGAGGGTGAGGAGGCCCTGGCACAGGGAAGCTGTGGCTGCCCCATCCCTGGAAGTGTCCAAGACCAGGCTGGACAGGGCTTGGAGCAACCTGGGATAGTACAAGGCATCTTTAAAGCCCTCTCCAATCCAAACCACTCATCTTTCCCCAAAGCTCCTTCCTTCCTTTCAGACCGATCTCTTGAGCCCGAAGAGCACCATCCTCATCTCCTCCAACAACCACCCCAAAACCCACCACCAAAGACTTTAGGGGGACCCAGCTCCGTCTGTCCCTTACGTTTTGGGGAGGCGTGGGGGCTGTCCGAAGCGATCTGCCTCATCCTGGTGCCGTGGCAGCTGAGGGCCACCAGGCGCGACACGATGGCCGTCTTGCCGAAGCCGATGTTGCCCACGATGACGACGCCGCGGTTGACGCCGGCGTTGGGGCTCTGCAGCTGCGCGTCGATCTCGTGGAACACCCAGTCCCGGCCCACGAACACCGACTCCGTGGTGATGCTGGGCACCTCGAACAGCAGCGGCTTCAGGGAGATGTCGGGGGGTCTGTAGGGAGCGAAGCGCACTGCGGGGAGGGAAAGGAGGGGAGAGCGGCAAGGTGAGCGCCGGAGGGGGAGCAGAGCTTGGAGATGGATTTTATCTCACACAGAAACAACATTTCTTTCCATTTTGCTAGGTGTGTATCACTAGTTTTTAGTTCTGTACCACTAGTGCCTACTTCTGTACCACTAGTGCCTAGTTTTGTGTCACCAGTTCCTCCTTCTGTACCACCAATTCCTAGTTCTGTGTCACTAGTTCCTACTTTTGTGCCACTGGTTCCTCCTTCTGTATCATTAGTGCCTACTTCTGTGTCACTACTGCCTAGTCCTGTGTCACTAGTTTCTCCTTCTATACCACTACTGCCTAGTTCTGTGTCACTAGTTTCTCCTTCTATACCACTACTGCCTAGTTCTGTGTCATTAGTTCCTAATTCTGTGCCACTAGTTCCTAGTTCTCTATCACTAGTTCCTACTTCTATACCACTAGTGCCTAGTTCTCTATCACTAGCTCCTCCTTCTATACCACTAGTTCTGTGTCATTAGTTCCTACTTCTATACCACTAGTTCCTAGGCTAACTTAAAGGCATCATTATCATGCAACAAGAAGGGGAAAAAAAAATAGCCAAAATGTAAAAGGAAAAATATGTAGCGCTACAAGGCTTTTTTTACAAGTGTGTCTGGAAAACAATTTTGATTCTGTTCCTACAATAAAGTGGAATGTTTTGGATGCAATCACTGCAAATTACACAGCCTTGGCAAGCGGCTGCCTCTGAACATATGGAAATTTGGTCTGTCAAACTTTCCTTTCTTCACTCACTGCCTGCTAATGCACTTCTAGAAGTGCCTCAGCAGCCAGGAGGATTTCATGGCATTAATTCCAAGCTCACAAAGCCACTCTTTGGCTGTTTGGTACAAAGCCCAGCCAGGCTGCAGCAGGTTGGGTGAAAACCCAGCCTGTGCCTTTCAGCTCCTCACCCTGGGATGGTGGGCTCCAAAAAAAACCCCTGGAGAACAGGAAAGCTTCATGTATGGCCAAAAGGCAAACCTACGACAATATCATCTGCCCTTTTTGCCAAACATCATTTTAAGGCCATCCCATTTTACCCTCCCCAGCATTTCTGCATTCCCCACTGCAAGGGAGGCTCTGGCCTTTCCCCAGCAGGCTTTCTTTCCAAACCAAGCCCATCTTGAAGCCCCCCAGGGCCTTTGCTGTGCTCCCACCTCTCAGGTCCTGCTGTGCCCGGGCGCTGGCCGCGCTCTGCCGCGGCATCCGCAGCGACGTGCGCAGGGGCGTGTGCCTCTGCTCGTCCAGGTAAGCCAGGTCCTCCAGGTGGGCTGAGCTGGTGGCTGCCAGGAGAAAGCAGAGAAGGACATCACACCCCTGGCTTCCTGATCTGGCCCTCTGGTTAGTGAGTTTTTCAGTTTTTAATGAAAACACGCGGGGATGTGACAGCGGAGCTGATGCGAACCCAGAGCTGTYGCCCTGGATTTCTGAGCCTGCTGATGTTTTCATTTTTGTGGTGGAGTTTCTCTCACAGTTTCATGTGAACAGTTATTATACCTGTCTTTATGCTTAAATTCTTCCTCCTGGGAGGAGAAAAAGAYGACAGAGTCTTGGATTGACCAGTGTGATTGGAGAGGTGGAGACTTCCTTCTCCCATCTCTGGCCATCTAAACCATCTCTGGTTTAAATTATATAGAAATGGAGGTCAGAAAATAAATAAATCTTTCTCTTCTTGCATTTGGGAAACTCAAGCATGTTGTCTTTTCATGTACAAGTGTGACAAAGAACCATTTCCCCTAGGAAGAACTGAAGTGTTTTGGTGACTTAAGCAAAGACCCAACCTCCATGCTCTGGGCTTGYACCTCACCCATCTCTAAATCTCATTTCTACATCTCTTTTTTAGGTCTGTGGCTGGCCAAAGTGGGATTAAAAAGGAAAAGTAATCCAGTTATGCAATGCAGCCCGGCTCACCAAGGGATGCTGATTTAACAGACAATATCCCAGGCTCTCTGGGGCAYCTCTCAGAAACCACAAGGGCTGTGACACCTCTGAGCAGTGTCTGSCTCTGACCTGAAAAGGGCACAACCACGAATTTCTTACCTGCTACTGAATTTGGCCGTGGCATAAGGTAAAGAGGGATTGACTGCACTGACTGGGACAGGACAGTGTCCAGGTTCCTCTCGGGGATTTTGTTGAGGCTGTAGGTGGAGGCTGACATGTTCTCATCCACACGGTACAGGCACGAGTCCATGCTGGATTTCTGGGACTGCCACTGCTTCAGGTTCCCCCCAGAGCCAAGCTCCTTGCTGCTCTCCCCTCCATATTTAGCACGCTCCACGTTCTCAGAGTAACTTGTCAACGTAGCTGGGAGGAAAGAAAKGATGGACAAAGTGAGTAACAAAGCAAGAGGGGCTTGGAAAACACCCTGCTCAATGCTGAGCTGAGCCATGCAAGAGGCAGAAATCATCTTCAGCATGTTTTCCTCCACATAAATCAGAGATTATGGATTTGAGTTTAATGATAGTGTTTATGTTTATGGCTTCTAAAAGAACATTTAAGCTCTGATGTTTTGGCTCGCCCCGTTAAAAGCCATTTGTAATTACAGAGAGTATTAAAAATTCTGTGCTGCATTGTATTCAAGTACAGCATTCCAGAAAGAACAGGAATTATTTAGGAGGAAACATTGCCATGGCTCCTCATGGCTTTTAATTGGCATCACATTTTTTACCTCTCCATTTSCAGGAAATGCTTGCAGAAGTTTGCAAGGTCTGACACTGAGAAGCCTCCACTGACCTGCCTGAACACCCAGCTCCCATGGATTCATTTGGTTCAGCCACTGAACCCCCTTATCTCATTTGACTGACAGTTTTAATGAAGCTTTAACTGTAATCCACTCAGTTCTCCCCCTGTATTATTTCATTTTACAGATGAGGATTGTTGCTAAYATTGACTTTCCTGCTGGGAAGTGACAACACTGCATTGATCCAGAACATCCCCACGTCCTCCCCATTTTCATCACCCCCTGGCTGTAAATCCCTGTGGGTTATTGACTTTCCTCTCATCTTTAGCCCCCAATATATTCATTCAATGTCACTSAGACAAGGTCCCAGCATTCACAGCAGCTCATCTGAGAGTGTCAGAGAAATAAAGAGTGGTTGGGGTTGGAAGGGACCTTACAGATCATCCAGTCCCACACCTCCCACCATCCCAAACTGCTCCAATCCCCATCCCCAACCTGACATTTCCAGGAACAGGGCAGGAGCAACCTGGCACAGTGGGTTCTCTGGGAAATCTGTTCTTCATCCATCCTAACATCAATCTCCACCCCTATTTCTATGGCCTGAGTATTGGGTTTCTTTCTAAGGAGTGGGCTCAGTATCTCTGGATCCCATCAAAGGATCTGAAATTTAGTGGCTTGCAATGGATTTTGAAATTTAAAACCAACACCACTAAGAAATGGTATTTATTTGTTGGTATTTACACACAGGCTTGTTGTCAGGTAAATGTATTTATGATTTAGGATAAGGAAATTAGTTCCACACACTTTCACTGCTCACACACTTCTCTTACTCCCTCATATTATCTATTAAATATGTTTGAAATGAGTATCTGTAAAAAAAACTCCATTTCAAAGACTGGGTTTGCAGGGCATGCCATGTTTTCTATTCACAGAAAAAAACCCCCAATGATCCTTTAGAATCCATTAATTTGAAAAGCCTATCTCAGTATGTGTTTAATTAGTCTGTGCAGAARCAAATCAGCAGCTGACATCAGTCATCTTCCAACACATCAAACTGAGGGAAAACAAAATAACCATGTGTCAAAATAAGTTTTCTCTAAGTGAAACAACAAAAAAGAAAAAAAAAGAGCTATTAAGTCCTGCTGCCCCTTTTTCTAATCAACAATTTGTGTTCATTTTAAACATAATTCTCTCTGGTTTACACTGAAGCTGTTTTATGTGCAAACTCMTCGTTGATTCAGGTATTTAGGACTGTTCCCTGTGGATTCATTTATCTGCTGAACAGCCCTGGATGATCTAAATGCTGCTACACACGCTGAAGCAATGGCTCCGTGGATTCCATCTCTTCCAGGAGCTGTTCTGAACCAAAATCATTTAAACTTTAGTTAAAAAGCAGGAGCATCAGGTTAGCAGTGAGTGAGCAGCACGAAGTGACACCTGAGCACACCTGCCATGGTGTGACCCCACAGACCCTGCACCYTCACACTGACAGCTGCAGGAAACATCCCTGCAGAAAATGTTCATTACCTGCCTGCAAAGTGACATCCAGGGGAGGAAAGCTGTGAATGCCAAAGTGGCAGATAAATACAGTGAAAGTGCAAAGATTTGGGCAGCTCTGAAATGGTCAGGGAGTTGGGATTGGGTGATCATTGTAGGTCCCTTCACAGTGAAATATTCTATTCTGTTTTATTCTGTTCCATTCTATTTTATTCTATTCCATTTTATTTTATTCTATTCCATTCTATTCTATTTTATTCCATTCTATTCCATTTTATTCCATTTTATTCTATTCCATTCCATTCTATTTTATTCTATTCCATTCTATTCTTTTATTCTATTCCATTCTATTCTATTTTATTCTATTCCATTCTATTCTTTTATTCTATTCTCTTCTATTCTCTTTTATTCTATTCCATTCTATTCTTTCATTCTATCCCATTCTATTCTATTTTATTCTATTCCATTCCATGGCAGGAACCCACCAGCACACAAAAGGCTACACAAGGAGAACCCTTGAAGCTCTTCCACTGCTAAATCCAGACAAAAAGGCACAACTCTGGTGGAAAAAAAAAAAAAAACCAGAACTTTGCCATGGCTGGGCCCTGCTCCATCAGATCAGTGCTGGGAGCCATGGGGAAGGATGGGACAGGGTGTGAGTGACACCCAGAGAAGCACAAACCTGGCTGAGGTTCTCTGCAGGGGGACACAAACCCAGACAAGTGTGCACACAGATGTGTGTATTTATAGACACACAGCTCTATCTCCAGTCTCACTGGTGCAGTCTCACACTATTTCATGTGAGCACAGGCAGAATTTGAGGCATCCAGAGCATGTGACTGCAGGAGACACCAGCTCACTCATTACCAAGATGAGACATTTTTCAGGACCCTGCTCTTCAGGGAATGAGCCCAGCTCAGAAGCTGCTGAGATTCAAAAAAAAAAGATCTGTAATTCTCAGAAATGTTATTCATTATTAACAGAGCATTTCATAATACTGATGAGAATGTCAGAATTCAAACGCTTTAAACTGTAAGATCACAAAAATATTTAACCTGAGTTAAATTTATCTTGATGTGCCTTTTGAGCTGCTCTTTGTTCCCTTCTCAAAGCAGATAAAGGTGGAAACAAATCCATCTTGTTTCAGTGTCAGCAGCATCCATTCTGCTCAGCAGCATCTATTTTGCTTTGCTGGTGCTTAGGTGAATTTATTAACAAACCTTTTTTTAACACACAAACACATCTGTAGAAGGCAGCATCTTGATAAAAGCTCAGGAATAAGAAGGGAAAAAACAGCAAAAGAAGAGTGATTGGCAGAAGCTACAGGCCAGGGACTCCCAGGAGGGAAGAAGGCTCTTTTACATGTTATCTTCCTTTAAATAAATCCCCAAAATCTAAGTGCAGACATCTGGTGCATGCTGTACCAGACCTGAGCACTTCACTGCAGCAGCAGCAGGGCCAGAGGATTACACTGCTCACTGCTTTGCCTTTCAGGCTGCTTTTCCCTCATACCTGTGTGCCTGCACAGGAGGATCCCCTGACAATTCAGCAGGGAGCAGAGTGCAGATCAYCCCAGGGGAAAAGTGTGTGGCCCCATTTCAGCCTGGGCTGTAGGAACACACTCCTACAGGCAGATGCCCCATGGCAAACAGCCCTTCCTTCTGCTTGAACATCACTTGGATGAGCTTTGTACACTGGCCAGAAAAGTCTGCTGGTTGTTTCAAAGGCTTGCTAAGCCTGCTGGAAGTTTYCCTGCATTCTGCTGCATTCCAGCAGCAAAAGCTTCCCAGCCCACGCTGGAGGCACTGGGAGGTGCAAAGTTCCCCCAGTGATTCTGTGACCAGTTTTCTTTCCAGTAGCAGATTTCTGAACATTAACAGTTGGCTGCTTTTACACAGCGAGAGCCAAAAAAAACCCTGGAAGCTGTTCAGAGGTGACAGTCAGGTCAGGATTTTCACCAGCCCATTCTGTTTTACATGGGAAGGATTCCATGGCATCCAGGAGAAAGGGCTGACTTGCTCCTGCCTCTCCTCTTGGCTCACCTTCTCCCCCATTCCCCACTGCTTTTCTTTTACAAATAAAGAATACAATTTGAAGAGCTGGACCTCATAACTTTTTTTTTTTTATCCTTTTAGCAGCTCTTAGAACTGACTGACAGCTTGGGCAGGACCCARCTGGGATCACTCAGTCCCTGTGACCTCCAGCCCAGCCCAGCTTTGGGGCTGGATGTGGGAGAAGGTGCAGCTCTGSTGGTGGGACCTGGTGAGCAGGGAAGTGAGGGGGTGGGATCCTGCAGTGACTTTTCCCAGGATTCATTAACCTACTTTGGCACACAGAGCTCAGAATAGCTCACCCATTTGCATTTTAAGATCACGCAGGCAGAAGTGCTGCAAGGGTTGCTGTGGCATCCAAGAGCTGAACTGAGCCCAGATTCCCTGATCAGCCAAGCAAAATGTTAACCACTAGTGCAACCAAGCTCCCAAGATTATCAACCTGCCTTTCTTTTCTTTTCTTTTCTTTTCTTTTCTTTTCTTTTCTTTTCTTTTCTTTTCTTTTCTTTTCTTTTCTTTTCTTTTCTTTTCTTTTCTTTTCTTTTTTTTAACTACATAAATTGTTGGCAAAATTAAAATCTTCTTAAGCTGGGGAAATACTCAACCTAGAACAGACACCCAAGTGATGACCACCCTGTTTGATGTCATGCAAATTCATGTTTCCCATTGTGCCTGTACTGAACAGAATTAATCTATGTTATTTTCTYCAGATTCTTTACACCTGCAACCCACAGATCACTCAAATGAAAAACCTGCTACAGCACCTACAGAAATGCACTGAAATCAGTGATAATTTAGTTCAGATTCTGCCCAAGGCTTTTCTCTTGCACYATTTAAGCAAGTTCCAAAAGCAAATTAATTGATGCAAAGTTATCAACGTCATATATCCCAATTTTCACCAAGTACTGTGTRGTTTTATCTATGAGGAAYTGAAGATGRAGGGGTACAGATAACCTTGGTCACWGCAGTAYAAACCYGAAAAATKCAAAACCATCCCCTTAATTAGCAAACACAGATAAATAATATTATCTAAACAGAGCACTGCATCCAGCTCTGGGGTCCCCAGGGGATATGGAACAGCTGGGGTGAGTTCAGAGGAGGTCACTGAGCTGGTGACATGCCTGGAATCCCTSTGCTCTGSAGCMAGGCTGGGAGAGCAGGGGATGYTCAGCCTGGAGAGGGACTGGAGTGACAGGACACAGGGGGAATGGCTCCCAGTGCCAGAGGGCAGGGTKAGATGRGAYARTGGGCAGGGATTGTACCCTGTGAGRGTGGGCAGGCCCTGGCACAGRGTCCCCAGAGAAGCTGTGCCTGTCCCTGGAAGCATCCAGGGCCAGACTGGATGGGACTTGGAGCCACCTGGATACTGGAAGGTGTCCTTGCCCTGTCCCATGGCAGGACCTGGAACAGAATGGGCTTTAAGCTCCCATCCAGCTCAAACCAACCTGGGATCCTCCCAGTACAACCCAACCCCAGCAGCAGCAGTGAGGAGGATGAGGAGGAGGAAGAAGAGGAAGGGAGGAGGTGACCACACCCTGGGGAGACCCTGGCACAAAGTGCCCAGAGAAGCTGTGCCTGTCCCTGGAAGCATCAAAGGCCAGGCTGGATGGGACTTGGAGCCACCTGGATACTGCCATGTCAGGGGGTGGGCTTTAAGCCCCCATCCAGCTCAAACCAATCTGGGACCCTCCCAGTACAACCCAACCCCAGCAGCAGCAGTGAGGAGGAGGAGGAGGAGGCCAGACCCTGGGGAGAAGCCTGTTCTGGGACCCCTGACAGTGTCTAAGGCCAGGCTGGATGGGACAAGCTTTAAGACTCAAACCAAGCTGGGATCCTCCCAGTACAACCCAAACCCCAGCAGCAGCAGCAGTGAGGAGGAAGAGGAGGTGACCACACCCTGGGGAAGCCTTGGCACAGGGTGCCCAGAGAAGCTGTGGCTGTCCCTGGACCCCCAGCAGTCTCTAAGGCCAGGCTGGATGGGATGAGTTTTAAGACTCAAACCAACCTGGGACCCTCCCAGTACAACCCCACCCCAGCAGCAGCAGTGAGGAGGAAGAGGAGGTGACCACACCCTGGGCAAGCCTTGGCACAGGGTGCCCAGAGAAGCTGTGCCTGTCCCTGGGCCCCTGTCAGTCTCTAAGGCCAGGCTGGATAGGACAAACTTTAAGACTCAAACCAACCCGGGACCCTCCCAGTACAACCCCACCCCAGCAGCAGCAATGAGGATGATGAGGATGAAGCCGTGCACTCACCGATGATGCCGCTGTCCCTGCTCTCCAGCGTGGACGTGGGGCTGGTGACAGCCCCGTAGGTGCAGTCCTTGGCAGCAGCAGCCCCCGCGGGCAGGGTGGAGCAGGGGCTGCTGGCCGGGGGCGAGGCCGTGCTGCTGGTCAGGGTGGAGCAGGGGCTGATGCGCTGCGTCACCGCCGAGCCCTGCAACACARCACACAGGTGGGACAGGGGATAACAGAGGGGCTGTCAGCCAAAGGAGGGAGGAGAAGCTGAGAAAAAAAAATCACAATTAAAAGCACGGAAAATGTTTTATTATAATCTGGATTAAATATATCCTTGGGATTTTCAGAATGAGGCAACTGGGGGAAAAGGCAATGCAGAGATGTGGAGATTGGGCAGTTTCAGGGCAAATCCTCCCARTCCTTATCTTCATTTCAGCTCAAGCACTGGTGAGATGGCAAATAATTATTGTCTTGCCTGAGAAGGCAAAGCATGGCTGGAATAACAAGCAGCAGCTTTKGATACAAAGAATGTTTTCTTTGCTCAGCTCGTGTGAATTAACACATTAAAACCCAAAAGATTCCTCTCATTTTACATTCAAGTGCAAACTGCTGGTCAAAGTCCCAATCAGATTTTAACTAATCAATGATTAACAGAAGAAATAATCYTTGCAAATCACAGAAACATCTCACTGCATGATTTTCAACGTGACTGGAAGTCTCTTTAGATTTTTTTCCTTCTATTTATTCACCAAAGGCATCTTTAGCTTTAGAGAAAAGCCTGGATTTTAATTTTTGTCAAAAGGTAACAACAAAAGGAACCATTTATAGCAGAGAGCTCTGCTTGGCTTTGAAATACTCAGGTGAAATAGGAGCCTGTTAAAAGGGCATTTTCCAGCCCAATGTATGGTGCAGTCCATTTTAAACCCAAAACTTGCTTTAAAAAATGGAATGGAAAGTGTTAAAAGTGTAACATATGTGTTAAAGGCAGAAACTTTACAAAAATCACTTTTCTTGGCTCATGCAGGAGATCAAAAACATCAACCCARTCTSGCCYTGGACACTTTCAGGGAYCCAGGGACAGCCACAAAATTCCCTGGGCACCCTGTGCCTCCTCAGGACTGGTTCTAACATTTGTTTTGGGCTGAGGACAGGCCACCTTTCACTGCCTCTCTTTTTAAAGAATTCAGGTTTGAAATGTCTGAATGACATTTATGTGAACTRTCCAAGTGACTCATGCAGAGTCACCCAGTGACAATTAAAAGAACAGAGGATTGGAAGTGGCTGCTGAGTTTTGGGCTCTTCTGCTGCAGACTGGACTGCCCAGCTCTCAATTTAAATACAAAAAGGGGTGGGGGAAAAAAGCCTCCTGTCTTCACTCTCAGCAAAACTGCAAATTGTCCAAACCTGAGGAAAAGSAGGGAGAAACTCAGGCTCAGACAGTTTCTACAAAATCTGGATCATTGCCCATTCCAGCCAGGCAGGGGTAGAACAAGCTCTGCCACAATAAAGATTTTATCTTTTTGCCTTCTTTATCTGCTTTCAAGCATGAAATCACCTCGTTGGGCAAATCTGAGCAGGAACTGTGACAATCTGTTAAACCATGCCACTGCTATTGTCCTCTCCCTTTGCAGAGACTGAGTTTTTATGTAACACAACTGAAGCACTTCTGAAATATCACAGAGAAGATGCCAGGCAAGCAAGAGATTATTTTGGTCACTCTAATCTGATTAGAAACGCTGCCCACTCCCCTCCATTTGCAGGAACACACAAAAAACAACAGAAGCTGCCTCACATGGCTGATCCCTGAGCGAGCCCTGCTGTTCTGGAGGGATGGATGAGTCACCCTGGCAGCCAACCTTTACCTCAGCACCATCATCCCACCCTCAGGAGACACCTGGCAGCAGACAAATGGCTCTGGCAGGCACAGCACAGCGATCCCAGCACTCTGGGGGGGCATTTTTGGGGTGGCCATACCTGGTTCTCATCCTGCACCTCCATGCTGTACTGGGGCCCTGGCTGAACCTCCGTGACTTTCTCTCCCAGGAGGAAGCCCAGGCGAGTCATGAGTGTGTTTGCTGCCTCATCTACGRATGGAGGGGGGCCCAGCTCTTGCTCAGTGTCACCTGGAAAGAAAAATAAAACCAGATTCAGGCAGGAGTTGTTGATTTTGGCTGATGCTCAGTGGTTTTACCTGTTGTGTACCCTCAATATTCAGGTTTTCAGGTTATTCAAGTCTGTTTTACCATCCCATGCTGGATTCAGTTTTAGGTTGTGTGCCACAGATTTCTCCAGTGTTCACTGGTGCTTCTGCTCTCCCTGCCCATGATTTCCTCAGCACCTCCCATGGGAGCACAGCCATCTCTGTCCCTGCAGCAGAAGCTCCCAGGGAACAAGATTTTCTGGCATTGGAAAAGAGACATTGTTCACTCTCCTCTGTTTCCTGGAGGCACAAAAACTGCCTGCAAATCACTCACAGAGAATTCAAGGCTACAAGAACCATTTGGAAGCTACAGAGCAACCAACCTGAGCAGATAATGGGAAAAACCAGCACAGAAAATGCATTGCAGCTTGCACTGTCACCTGCTGTCCCCAACACACCCATGGTCATGTGGAAATCAAGTTCTCTCCACAAACTATTTACCTTCAGCATCACCCTCTGGGCCATGCCACAAAGCAACCTGCAAAGTCCCCACCAAGTCTACAAAACAGGCCACAACCAACATTCCTAATCATTTTTTCTACTTTTTTTCCCCTGTAGAGAAAGCAGCACAGACAATTTCCAGCCAGAAATGCACGCCAGGAAAGGCCAGGCATGTCCACCAGCATTTCTGCRTCCTTTTAATTTTACAACCAAAGTCTGGGGAGGTTTCTGACTCGTAGCAGCACACATGTAATTTGGGTTCTGAAAGCCAAGCTCCTTCCTGCTCCCATCAGCAGCAGGGTCAAAGCCTGAAGGTCAAGCTCTGACCACATCTCACTGTAACACTGCCCAGTGCAGTTACAGGAGCAAAATTAGGGTTTGCAATTAGCCTACAGTTAATTATTCATCTGATAATGCACAATCTGGAAGAGAGCCCATCTCCATTTCCCAGCTCTGCCCTGGTTTAGGCTCCACCAGCACTCAGCCTGCAGCAGCAGTTAAAAGGATGCTGCTTTCAATAAAATATTGCTTTTTGATAACCATAACCCACAAAAATCAGGGAAATCTGTGCAAAACCCTCAAGAAATCCAAGCCAGCTGCTTGCAGAAATTCCCATTTCACCTCGTGGAGCTCACAGCTCACAGRAGCTTACAGCAGTTGGATCCAAAAATCCAAGTTTTTGGATGCCTTGCTGCAAATTCAACCCCAGGAGCATCTCCCATGCAAGCACAGCTGCATTCCTGAGCASCAGCAGCTCTGGGAGAGGAGCTGTCCTTGCTCAGTGGCTTCCCTGCTATGAAAATGGAAGCTGTGGCAGCTTCTGAGAAGTTCCTGAATCCCCATTCAGGGCCTGAACCSAGGCTGACGTGAATCCCAGAGATTTCAGAGAGACAAATTTAGCTGGATTGGCCCAATTTGTGGCACTGCTGACCACCCACAGCCAATCTGTGGGCATTCACTGGCTCCAGGAGCCCCAGCCAGAGAACAGAGACATTTATGGAAAATGAAAACCAGAGAGACTTTTATTCCCATGGTTATTTCTTTCTTTAAAAAGACAGGCTACCTTTTTAAAGGTGGATTTTTTTGGTGAAAGCCATTCCCTGGAGATGGCACTGATGCCTTGGGAGGTTTACCCAGAACTGGGGCTGAATTGTGCCTCCCTCCCTTGCCTGGCTCTGGAAGCTCTGGCCTCTGCTGCTTTTCCTGCAGTTTGTCCCACTCCTGATCACTCTGAGTTATTGTTCCCAGCATTTTAATGCTCTGCTGAATGAAAATGCCACATCACCTGAACACAGGGAGCACTTTATTCTAAAAGCACAGCCTGTTTCACATCTCCCTGAGAGCTTTTAGTTCTTCCTGACATGCAATCCTGCACTTACCTGGCTTTTCTGGAGATTAAGGATTAAAAGAAAKGAGCACAGCTATTACAGACTACCTAAAATCTGGCTGTGAGTTTCATGTAATCTTTTGAATATTATCTTTCACTTTTTTAGAACATAAATTCAATTTCTGTACAGCTCACTACAAAGGAATCTGAAGGTCTTATTTTTGATTCCTTTTGTTTTTGCAGTGCAAAGCAAGGTTTATATTTTTCTTGCAAAAAAAAGAAGCCAAAACAAAACAAACAAAAAAAAAAATAAATCCCTCTGCTCCTTGGACAAATTACCTCTGCTTCCAACCAGGCTGCAGCTTTGGGGACTGATCTGTCTTGGAGCTGTTGATGGGTTTTTATTGATGTTATTAGGAATAAACAATGCACTGCAGTGTGTTTGTGCTCTGCAGGCTGTGTCTGTGATGGAAATCCTTGGGTGCAAATCTTTGACTTCAGCTTTGGAGCACCTGCCCTTCCAATTAACCACAACTTAATTTTTATACTGAATTATTAGGAAGTGATTTTTAGGAAGGTTTAGAAAAGGCTTTTTCCATGTGGGATCAGTAAATGCAGCAGGGCAATGCAGGTGGGTTCATCTCTGCCTAAAGGTGATAAACAAGGTGAGTTTGGGGCTGCCCCATCCCTGGAARTGTCCCAGGCCAGGTTGGACAGGGCTTGGAACAACCTGGGACAGTGGAAGTGGAACTTGCCTGAGACTTTTCCTTTAGGAAATCAAAAACTCTTCAATTAGCAATGAAAATAAAAAAAAGAGAACAGTTATGTGCAAAGAGAGTGAGCATCTCTGGAAGGCCAGAAATAAAATGATACCATTTAGGACCCTGATCTTCAATTACATAACTGCAGAATTTGATCTAACAACTTCCCTCCCTCCATGTGACCTGAATCTGTCCCATTATTATGTACATCTGCTTTAAATTATTCTGGATACACTCGAGCTGGATTTGGAAAACGTCCTTGACCATTTCTGCAYATCCCCCTAAATCTCAGATAGAATGGAAGATTTGTTCATTAGTCTTGTTTACATCAAGAAGAAATTTTAAAAAAAAATGTAACCACTAAGGGATGAAGGCTGCCCTACATGCATCTCTAAAAATGGCCATTTTTGTCCTGCTGCACCTCCAATCCTGGGGTCAGGTTTGGGAAAGACATGGAGGGGTTGGAGCGTGTCCAGGGGAGGGGATGGAGCTGGGGAAGGGCTGGAAAATCCCTGAGGGAGCTGGGGAAGGGGCTGAGCCTGGAGAAAAGAAGGCTCAGGGAGGACTTTGTGGCTCTACAGGAGGGGACAGACCCCAGTCAGGCTCTGCTGCCAGGGGAGGTTTTAGATTGGATATCAAGGAAAATTTCTTCATGGAAAGAAAGGGCTGYCCTGGGCAGTGATGCAGTCCCCATCCCCAGATGTGTTCAAAAAACCACGTGAATGACCTTTAAGGTGCCTTCCAACCCAACCCTGATGGGATTCAWGAGCATCAGTGTGGGCTGATCTTGTCAAAAAATAATTCACTAGAAAAGGAAACTCTTCTGCCAGAGTCACCCCATCAAGGAGAAATGTGCCCCACCTGCTCAGATGTAGAAGAAAAGGTTTTCACACTGATCCCTGCAGGCCCATCACTGCCACTTTCCAAACCATCAGGGCTGCTTTGCTCATGTAGATAATTTGCTCACTGGCAGGAAGCTATAAATATTCAAAAAGCCAAAAATGTTGCTGTTTCCCAGCAGGCCAGYTGAAAGCAAGCCCTGCTGCTGCTTCCTGAGGCATTAACAGCTCCTTGGATTCCCTGGGATCCACGTGGATGGGGCAGCCAGAGGTGCCAGGCTGCTGCTGCTGCTGCAGCATCCAAAGCAAAACACAGCTCAGGAGCCATCCAGGTGACATCTCTGAAAGCAGCCACAACACTTTAAGTTGGGCAGTTCATCACCAAAACAGAATTTGGACAATTTGCAGCCTCTTCCCCTCTTTTTTTTTYYTTTTTYCCCCAGGTAGATGAACCCAAACCAAAAGGATTGGTTATTAACAGACTGCACCAGGAAGCTTCAAGAACAGCACGTTGTCTCCAATTATTGAACAGTTAAAACACATGGGAATATCTATGGGATTCATACCATTTTCACTTCTTATCTTGAACAACTCTGCTTTGGTAAGAAGATTTAATAAACCCTGAACTCTACACCCAGCCTATTCTCAGTTCAAGCAAAACTTTGTGACACCAAATGGCAAATCCCAAAGGGATTCACACCTGCAACTCCAGCAAAGCCTTCAGCATTSCTCCCTTCCATCCAGAATTTCAGCCCAGGCTTGTCTGATAACACAGGAGTTTATTCTGAATTGGTTTCCATCCCTGAATGTGGCAGGAGGAAGCAGCAGCAGCATCCTCCCAGCACCAGTGGGAGGGAAGTCAATGGCTTCCATGGCAACCCATGTGCCAAATGATGGCTCTTSTGCAATTAGGGCTGATCACAATCATTTCCCATTCCCTTCAGGTCACTGGGCCTGACAGTGCTGGATCAAGCACAAGATTCAGCAGTAAAACCATTCCTCAGCTCATGCTTGGTTTGGTTATTCCCTCTCTTTCCTCCCCAGTTCATTGTAAGGCAGGAGCAGAATCCTGCTGGTTAAATTTTGTTTGGGGTTCTGGAGGATTTTTTGGCTCAGCACCTGTTATTTTCAGGATGAAAAAAAAAAAGAAAAAAAATCAGAGAGCAGTGCTGGTTCCTGCATTCCCTCTTGAAGGGGTTTTTCTGAAACATGAGAAGCATTTTGTTGTGCTCAGGAGAAACACGTGGACAGCACAGAATAAAAAATACACATTTCTGTGATAAAAAGAGAGAGGCAGCAGCAAGCAGATGTCAGGCTCAACGATCCTTTCACCAAAGGAAGAGAAAAAGGAGGGATGAGATGAACACAAATGTAAATCCCTCCCCTCCCTGCCTGTGGTGGGAGCATCACAGGGACTCCTGACTCAATCAGGGATGAAAACAGATGCCTGCCAGCCTCGTGTGCAGCAAGCAAACCAGACACCCAAAATTCATGTCCCARAATTTCTCCAGGAGGAGTTAATCAAATGAAAAGATAACGTCAAARCAGGCTGAGCCTCTGGAACACAAGGACAAGGTAATAAATGGCATCAAATGCAGCTGCAAACATTCATCTGAGGCAAAAGGCCATTACCTGAAAGCACCATCCATCTCTGAGAGCTTCCAGTGGGTTTTCTGAGCACTTTAGAAATCAAAACATGTTTCAGCCACCATGAAAAACAAAACAGCAGCTCCAAGAAAGCAGCCCTCACGACCACAACTGAAGTCATGGAACAGCTTTTTAATTTTTTTGCCATCATCTTGCAACAACTACAAAACACAGGCCAATTTCTAAATTCACTTAAGGTGATTTAATSAACTTTTAAGTATCTACGCTCTTTTTTCTATACAATAAATGTRATAATAATTTAAAAAAAAATKATACCAAGCYTGAAACTTCYCAGTGTGTGCTGGGAATGAGAAGTTCCCTCAGAAGACACTTGGTACAGTGCTCTCCTTTCCCCTCCCTCGGAGCACGTCACTCCCCCACACTGACTCACACTGAGGATGTCACCAGCAAATCTTCCCCCCCTTAAGTGAGGGGCCAAGCTGTGGCACTGTGGTTGCTCAGGAAACCACCTCCCTGGAATGTGCTGAAATTTGCCTGAAGCCTTAAAATAAACATTTTGATCCTGAGCAAAATTTCACCTCTCAAAATCAGAATCGCTGCTCCTGTGCATGCAGAGCAGCTGATGTTCTCTTCTCTTTGCTGTTTGGTGTTTTAAACTGCTTTCAAGTGTATCATTAATTACWTTTTTTTTTTYTTGTCWGGAATCACATTAAAAACCACTCCACCTCCCCTCCATTGCCAGGCAGATCATCTGATTTTTTTTCCTTCTTTCAGCTCACACCATTATTCTTGGCAATGCTCAGGGGTTCAGCAGTGTGTGCTGTGTCCTCCACAGGATGCACACCTTTTAGAAAAGGGTTCATGGAAGCACAGCACAGAAGGAAGGAGCTGCATTTCTTTGGAAAASTGATTCCAGCTTTGCTGTGATCTAGAGGATTCTCCCTCCACCTTCCCACTGGGAGCTGGATGTTCAATCCCCTGTGGTCCTTGTAAAATGACCACAAATTTGTTCTTTCTTTCTCTCTCTCTTTACACAAGGTTCCTCTCCCAACCACCCACACTTCTTCCAAGGTGTTGTGTGTCTCAGGCTCCAGCCAGCAAAACCTCCAGCCCCCACAAAACTGCTGCTGCCACAAAAGGATCCTGAAATTTGGGCAATTTCTTCCATGGACAGCTTCAGAAATCCTTCCCCAGTGGATTCCATCCCTCCCCTGCCTGTCCCAAGGGCCAACAGGAACCTGGGCACACGAGAAGAGAGCAGATCCCTGGGATCACACCTAAGGAAACTGGAGCTACTTGAATCCCCAAGCTGCAGTTTCCACCTCTGTCCTCTTCCCTGGCACGTTCTCTTCTGCTCTCACCCCTTTTCCCTATTCCAGACACACCCAGGTGGCACTTGGGGACAGCTTCCATGGTGGCCTGGGCACAGCTGGGTTCACAGTTGGATTTAAGAGCTCTAAAAGGGCTTTTCCAACCTGACTGCTTCTGTGATTCCAACCCTGCCACTGCCATTTTTCCYTCCTTAACAACACCTCATGTTCCTTTAATGACATTCCAAAGCGTCCAAAACTCCACTTTTCCTTCCTGATCACTGAACTGTCAGCAAAAAGAGATCAAATGGCAGAAAAAGGAATTAAAGAATTGCAGATCCCATTGTCAGAGCCCATCCCTGGGCTTGGCAGGAGCCCTGCCCTCCCAAARCTCTGGCAGAGGGGAGGCACAAGTCTGGGTGTGGGAATGTGGAATTTATGGGTTTTTTCAATCTCACAATGCAATGACAATTCTCTGTGGATGTAATCATAATAAGTTTATGATTATTAACGATTATAAACACGACAGTTGAAGCTGCTCAGTTGGAAAAAAGGGCTGCAGCAGCACAATTTTAATTGTAGTTCAGGATGATTGAAAAAGCAACTGTGGTCTCAAATTAGGCAGTGCCAAGCACAGGAACTGTCCTTTGATTTTCTGAGACAGCTTCTCTTCCAGACACAATACACTCAAGAAAGCCCACACTGAAAATCTGAACAACATTCAATTAATTCCTGCAATTCTGAGCACTCCACAAGTTCCTCCCCAAGTCCATCAGGCACAGAAATAAAGCACCACCCTGATTTCACAGGCATTTATTAACATGACCTTGGCTACTGCAGCCACAGATYTCAGAGGCAGATGTCACACATTAGCACATCATTTCAACACATTAAACACTCTTTTTTAATCTATCCAAAGCCCACAGTGAGCATGGATCCCTTTGGTTCCTAACCAACTGCAGAACTGCAGTTCTTTTATTAAAGACTCTAGATTAATAAAAGAACTTTTAATAAAAATTTCAGCACAAAATCCACCAAAATGCTGCTGCTTTCAGCACAAAATCCACCAAAATGCTGCTGCTTTCAGCCTTTTCCCAGCACCTCCAGAGCCTCCAGCCCTGCCCAGGTTATTATTTTTTAACCTGAGGCCTCAAGCAACATGGATACATCTCAGAGCAAAAGGATACCTGATGAGTATCTAATACCTAAACATTAGATAATTTATAATARAAATAAATACCTAATGAGAAGGTATTTCTTTAAAAACAAAATGAAAGTAAACACCCCAAYATCCTTGGATGCAACAAGGTGCCACAGTTTTGTTTCAGCTGATTTAATGAGSTTCCTGAGATGTGGTTTTACTCCAGCCTCTCTGCAGACCAGCATTAAAAATTAAATTTCAAGCAGTAAATGCTTATTGGCTCGATTTTATCTTCCCAAAAGCCACTCTCTAGACCTCCTAAATTATTCTGAGGGGAGAGCAGCCACGTGCAGAATTGCAGGGAGCAAACATAAATGGCAATTATCAGAAATTCATACTCATTCCAACTTCCCAGACAGTGCAGCTTGCCTAGGGAAGGTCCAACCAGCCATGCAGATAAATAAATGTTTAAAAAGTCTTTCTGSCTGTTTGCACAGAGCCTTTGCATGCAGCTTACCAGGGCAGAATGCATCAACATCCAACTTCTGGGCAGAGAGGGTTGGGGAGCCGAGCTCAGACTCGGGGATTCGAGGGCTCTCCACAAACTTTGCTTTCCTCAGAGGGGCTACAGGAGAAGGAAGGGGAGAGAGAGAGAGAGGTCATGAGTAAGGGAAATAGCAAGCAACAGATGGAAGCACTTAACTAAACTACACTGTCACACTCAGATCAGGTTACCCTTTTGCTTTTTTTTTTCTTTTTTTTTCTTTTTTTCTGCTAGGAAAAAAAAATTATCTGCATTCTTTACAAAGGAGATGGCTCTTGGTTAAACTTTCAGACTGCACAGGCTGATTGTAAAGTGTGTGAACACTGAGACACATTCCTGATACTCTAAAACATTTTCTTTTCTCCCACTTTGTTACATTTTTTATAGGAAGGCAAATGAGCCTGGATGCAGCAACTGTGGAAAAACAAAAATAATTGAGAGGTACACAGAGCCCACCAGGTTTTGAGATGTTTAAGTGTGAATATCTGAACTGAACACATAAATCCCAGGCTCAGTAATTGTTTCCTTGAACATAAAATWTCAATTTCAAGCCAGTCTCACTGTAAGACCAAACAGGTTTGGTGTTCAACACAAAAGAGCAGAGCAAAGCTGACATTGCCCAAGCCAAAAAGAAGCACTCCACATTTATCCTTGCAAATCCATAAAAGATACAGAGATTTAACAGAGGATGGGGAAAAGGTAAAAAGTGTGCTAGAAAAATGGGATTTTCTCCATGTTTTACCAGTCTGAGCTTTAAATGACATGAAATTCTGTACAACACTTTTGGAGTAAAATTAATAAAAGCGGTTTAGAAAAAGTCTTTAAAGATATTCCAGACCAGAGGAAGAGAACTAGAGAATAAGTTACATGCAGAGATTGTCATATTGCATTTCCAAGTTAAACTCTCATGCCCATTACAATGAAAGGTTAATTTGAAAAGCCCCTCAGCACCARTTCCAGGGGTCAGTGCCTTCTGCCCCTCCATTTACATCAATATATAATTTATATTTAGAGTTCCATCTCTTGCAAATTAAAGTTGGGATCTGCAACTGAAGATTGGGAGGTTTTTCTTTTGTATCTCCTGTGATAAAAGCTCAGCAGGTCAGGGAATGATCTCTGAGGGCAGAAATAATCTTGGTTTTAGGGAAAGGCTGAGGAGGTCCAAGGATGGGGACAATGCACAACCAGATCACTCCAGACATCAGAGATCCCAGAGTTCTTTCAGAAAGAAGTGTACAAAACAGAGATGAAGACTGGGGAATGGGGTTTTTATCAATAGAAATTCCCTCTGAAGCAAAAGAAAGGCAAAGCATCAACCCCACCCCATATCTGCAGCAGCACAGCTGTGCTAAACCCTGCCCTAAACCCACCCCASATCCATCTCAGGAGGGAAAAAGGTCCCACATTCCCACTGGCCACCCCAAAATCCATGAACATGAGACTCTGTGCCAGCACATCCCCTCCCAGGAGCAATGGGAAACACTCAGGGAGGTGAGGACAGCCTGGAGCCCCTGCTCCCCCTGTGCCACCACGCCCAGGGATGTGCAAACCACTCAAAAACTCAAATCTGATGTCAAACACAAGCCAGCAGCCCATTCTTTATAATCCCCCCTGGAAAAAAACCCCACATGTGCACACAGCAACACCCCAGAGCCACAAAGCCACGAGAAATCATCCCCACAACAACGTAGTGCCAATATTTTCATGCTGAGGAGATTGCTGCTGTGGCCTGCAAATAGTTTAGAGTCATTATTCTGCACTGGTCAATCATTTAAGATTTCATTTCTAATTGCACTTTTAACAAATATATTTTACAGTTCTCAGTACCAGTCATTTCTATATTAAAAATAGCTTTGTAATAGCTTTTCTTTGTCATTTCTGGGTGTCACCAGGACCACGTGGGGCTGCCACATCCCATGCACATGTGGCAGTGCTCACTGGGTTTTAAAACACAAAACCAAGGRTTTTCACAGCTCAAGAGATGTTCAGGACTGATGGGAGTGTCACCAGAAGGTTCTGCATTAAAGATTATTTGTAAAAAGAGGAAGGAGAATTTTAATAAACACAGAGAGGGCAATGTGATCACTACACCACAGCACTGTCCAGCCTGGCCTGCCATCTATTTTATTGTATTTTATTCTATTTTATTGTATTTTATTATATTTTATTCTATTTTTGCTCCCTCAAAAGTTTGACTTGAGCCTTAAAAACACAATTCCAAGACACACCACTGTCACTGTGACTCACAGTTTACTTTAAAAACCTCAAGTCCAAACAATCCTCCCCAGGTAAATAAAGGTGGGGAAAAATCCAGAGAATGAAAAAATTCTGTAATTACAAATCTCCTCCATGTGGGAAAGACAAAAACTCCTCCTAACCCACCCATAACCCGATTAGAGGGAAGGAGGATTTTTCATGTACAAGAATTAAGCACCTCTGACTCATGTTCAGAATGAAGATTATCCTGACAGATTCAGCTYTGGGCATTAGTCTTCTACTGGAATAAATAACAAATGAAAATGTCATCAACTCTAAAATCTGTTTTGACACTCTACAGCCAAATGTTAACAGATAACACTGATTTTTTTTTTTTATAAAATGGTTTTTCAAGGCATAACAGTTGTTTTTTTCTTTGGTCCTGAACCCCTTCTTGAGAGCAGAGGTAAATTTTGTGGTCACAGTCATGGGATGAGCTTCTGGCACAAACCATAAAAACTAACAAAAGCATGAAACAATTATTTCAGGTGTTCTGTACCTGCTGAGTCCTTTAAGGCCTCTTGTTCCTGTAAGGATTTTCTGTGTGAACCTGACCAACTTCAACCTCATGAAAAAAAAAACTCAGGTTTTTGGGCAGAGAAAATGACATCTTCCAAAAACACCAGGAAAAAAAGGGGTTTTTTTTATTTCTGCAATAACCAGCTCTAAAAAAATAATGGATTGAGTGAAGATGGTAGTGAGCAGCAACACTGGCTGTCTAGAAGTGCAAAACTAGAATTCCATTCAGAAAAGAATATTGATTACCTGGAGCCTGAAGTCCCAGCCTTGCCTCTCAGTCCCTTACAAGAACCTGAAAAATGGGCATTGCTGCCCAAACTGCATCAACACAAACCCCTGCAGCTCTTTTCTCTCACACTTTTCATTGCTCTAAAACACCAACACACATGGCCTGGATGCTCCTGGATTGCTCCTGTGGAAGGTTCTGGGCACAGCCTTGGCTCCAAACCAGTTTTTGTGCCCAGTTTTGTGTTCTCTCCATGTCAAACTGAATTTCACCTCTTTGCTTTGAACCTCCTTCTGCCACAAGAGGATGAAATAATGAAATCTGCTCTCTTTGTGTAAAAAATATTGTGTTTATCAGAGGTTGATGGGGTGAAAACATGCCAAAAATGATGGGGCCTATTTCATAGAGTCACATACTGGTTTGGACTGGTTTGAAGAGCAAACTTTGGATTTAAAGAGAGCAGAAGCAGAGGCTCAGGGCATCCTCCACTGCCACCTTTCACTCATCCCAGCTCATGCCAGAGCCTGACTCATGTTTGGRAGCCTCCCAGCAGCTCTGCAGTGCTGTGCAGAGCTGACTTTACTCAAGTCTCCCTCGAAATAAAATGGTTTTTTTTTTAGTGCTGCAGAGTTATTGATCCATGGAGCTCCTGGAACAAAAACTGCCACATCCTGGACAAAACCCAGCACTTGGGAGGTGAAGCTCTGCTCCTTCCTTTGGCCCAAAAGAACCTTTGATGTGGCTGAGGGAAGAGCCATAAAAAAAGGAAATTATGGACCACAGGATTGTTTTTTGCTGTGGCAAAAAATCCTGGAGCCCTGGAATGGTTTGGGTTGGAAAAGACCTTAAAAAAAAAAATGATCCATGGAAGGCAGGGACACCTTCCACCTTCCAACCTGCTCCAAGCTCCAGCCAAGCCAGCCAGGAACATTTCCAGGGATGGGGCAGCCACAGCTTCCCTGGGAAACCACCAGAAATAACACTCCAGCTGTGTGCCATTAGGATTTTCAGGTAGAAATTTGAAAAGAAAATTGAAATGGAAGCAGTGACAACACACACAAATGAAGGTTAACATCCTCTTTACATAATCCAGCATTATTTTACAGAACCCATTGTGTAACAGGTTTTTTTCTTTTTTCCCTCTTCTATTATTTGAGACTATAAAAGCTTTTTTTTAAATTTCATTCCCCATCCTCTCTCTCCTCTCATCCCACATTATCACAGCACAGAGGGCAGCACAGAAAAGGGGTGAGAACAATGTGTTGTCTGGAGAACATCATCCTTGTTCCAGAACTTGCAGAAAACATGTTTGGTTCAGGAGATGAGGCCCTGAAACAAGAAAATTGAAGGAAGCAGAGGTGGAAAGAGGAAAAGGAGAAATAAAAGCAGGAAGAGAGTTCAGCAAGCTGGTGATGGCAGCAATGGGAAAGGAGAGCTCAAAAAATCAACTACATTAATGTACAAGTTCTTCTTTAAAGTGTAGATGTCTTTAACATGAAGGTTTTGCCTGKTACTGCCCCTGAAACTTCTCTTTTTGTGAAAAAATTGAGGAATAACCTTCTCCAAAGCAGTGGATTCTGCAATCCCATGGGAGCACAGAAACCTCTTGGAACATTTTTCCCTCCTCTGTCTCTTCCCAGATGAACAAGGCACAGAAAATGCCAGCAAGACACTCCATTGGAGTAAATAAAAGATGTTCAGTGGCCTCAAAAAGGAAGGAATCTTCTGAAAAAGTATAATTAAATCAAATTATTACCTATCTTGCCATAGTTATAGCAAACCCTCCCAAATAATTGATCAAAAAATGGTTTTCTGTCTGAACAGACATCCCTACTCAATGTTCCAGGGAGAAAATCACCCAGTTTTGAAAAGGCTTCTTTGAATTTTAAATAYATGCTGCTCACTGTGACCAGCTCCAAAACAAAATCAATGCTTGGTAACAACATTTAAAATAAGAATAGATAAGGTAAATTTATTCCTGTGCAAGCCATTGAAATTTTTGCTATGCTAAACCTCACTGAGCTGGGTTAGTTCATACACCAGAGCTGTAATTACACTGCCACTTATGCAAAACTGCTCCATTCACATGAAACTGGATTTAGGATCCCTCTTGCTCTGCTGGTAGCAGCTCCACAGAATATTCTAGCCTTAAAATGAAGCCTGAATTAGCTGAACTCGTTTGGTAACACTTGAAAAACTGCGTTCTGCTGCATTTCCAAGGTGGGTTTTACCTAAGGAAATTGCTAATTCAGCCACATGTAGTTTTTCAGTTATTTGCTTTTCWAATTCTTCATTTCCTTGCAAAATTAAAAGAGCTTTTAGAACTCTGTTTTGAGGAGAGATGACTGCTCATCACCCTTCCCTTCCACAGAGGAGCAGGCCCTAGGACACATAGATTTAACTGGAATATCTAATATTTCAAGGATTTAACTGGACTATCTAATATTTCAAGGATTTAACTGGAATATCTAATATTTCAAGGATTTAACTGGAATATCTAATATTTCAATAATATTCTATTGAATAAAAATAATAATAATAATCCATGTGATTATTTGTGTGAACACAGGCTGGCACTGACACAGGAGTGCCCTGCTCCTCATCCTGAGGGGATTTAAAACCTCTCTGAGGCTTTGGTGCACACAAATCTGAGGCAGCACCCAGCGCCCAGGACCAGGTCAGGTCCTGGAAGTGCAAAACGATGGGAATGCAGCACTCTGAGRGCYCCTYTGTGAGCTGAAATAGCAACAGCCAYGGCATGCAACAGGGCCAGGAGCACCCAGTGACAGAAATGCACCCATCTGCTGACTTCCCTCCCAAAAAGCACCTTCTCACTTCCACCTACTCGCTTCCATGGCTGAGAGGATAAAAAGMAAAGCACCACAGGGATAAAACCTGTGTTGTCCCAGTCCTGCCTTCACCTCTGCAGGGAAAATGCTTGTGGAGATCTCAAGTTTAGGCCTTCCACAAGCTGCAAACATCTGCAGCCCTGAGGGCTCCAGGACACATCACCTGTGGCTCTCACCAGGTGTGGCGCCTACCTGGGCTCACAAAATACACCCACAGCTGACTCTGAGTGCCTGAGAGGAATCAAACTCCATTATACACACACTTTTTRAAGCAGGGAAGAAGAAATAAAGAGATTAAAAACCAGCCTGTAATTCAAGAGTGACACTTGACAGTGAAGCACTGGCCATGGGTGGGTGCTCCTCATTCCTCTGCTGAGGGATTTTTCCCCCCACCACAGGAACTCTGGAGCAGGGCATTGTGACAGAAATATCTGTTCCATAAAGGTGCCTGTGTGAGCTCCAGGGTGGGCTGTGTTTCACCAACACACACACACCTGGTTCAAACCTGCCCACAGAGCATCATCCCAGCCCAGCTCACATCTGCCTCCATCCCCTTCCTCACTTCAGTATTATTTATTTCCCTTGTGTAGAACAAAAGAAAAAACAAAACCAAACAAAGACATTTCTGACAGAACTCCAAATAAACTTAAAACAGCAATATACCACAGAATCACAGAATTGTTTTGGTTCAAAGGGACTTCAAAGCTCATCCAGTGCCACCCCTGCCATGGCAGGGACACCTCCCTCTGTCCCAGGGACACCTCCCACTGTCCCAGGCTGCTCCCAGCCCTGTCCAGCCTGGCCTGGGGCACTGCCAGGGATCCAGGGGCAGCCCCAGCTGCTCTGAGCACCCTGTGCCACCTCCCCACCCTCACAGGGRAGAGAATTTCCTCCTCATGTCCAATCTAAACCCACCCTCTGCCAGTTTAAAGCTRTTCCCCCTTACCCTGCCACCACAAACCATGGTAAAAACTCCCTCTCTGGCTTTCTTGCAGCTCCTTTATCTAGGAAATCTATCTAGCTCCTAGCTAGATAATTCCTAGATGGGAATAGTAATTCCTATCTAGGAATTCCTGAGCATCAACAGCTACTCCAGGAAAGAAAATCAGCACAGAGCAAGGAAAGAAGTGCCAAAGCAATGSTCCAGAGCTCCAGCTCAACCCTCAACCATGAGTTTAACTCAACCTGATCAAGGCTTCCTGCATGGTCAGAGCCCAGCCAGGTACAAATCCCAGCAGAAATTAAAACTCATGCTCAAATCTTTGGCCAAGTGACCCCAAACCAACATCCCCAGCGTGGTCATTCCTTCTCCACACAGGAAGAAGTTTCCAGAACAACTTGTCCTGTTGTGGCAGAAGCAGGAGAGGAGCAGAGAACACACCCAGCTGGAGGTGAGGTGTGTTAGAAAACAAGCAGCCCAGGAGAAKGAAGGGTTTATTGCACACCCTGTGAGTGCTCTCCAGTGCCCAGGACCCCTCTGCAGACACGTCCCAGGAGTGGGAGGGGAGATGCAGCCAAGGCAGGAGTGATGGCCTGATTTAACTCCACTTTCTACACCACCTCCTCGTGCTATAGAAGCCTCTTAGCTGTGTCTAAAAATTGGAGATTCTCACACAGCAGAAGTGTAATCGTGACAGATGCTCCATTTTGTGCAGCCCCAGTGTGAAGTGAGGACAATTTTCTCTCTGAGCCTCTGAAAACCCGTGGAGTTTCAAGGCAATCTTTTTTTTTTCTCCCCTTTTAAACACTCTCTACTCTAGAGAAACTTTTGGGGTTCTCCCTCTGTTGAAGCATCCACACAATGACCTGAAATTCAGAGCTTTTCCCAGCTCCAGTGCTGTGATTTCATGTTCACCACATCCTCTGCAAGGCTGAGCAGTCCAAGAGCCTTGGTGCAAATAAAAATACCCTAAAATTACAGCAAATTCTAAAGGTTCTGCAACAACCCCACACCAAGGGGAAAACATGGGATTTCCTGCACATCTCTACTGCAATTTCTGCTCTGTCAATATGAAGGACAGCTGGGTGTCAAAATAAGACAAATAGGGTTTGTCTTGAAAGCAGCATTGAGGAAAATCCATGCTAGAACTGGTAAGGGTCTTCCAAAAGCCAATAAAAATGTGATACACCAGTTTCTTCCTTCCCTTTACTTCAGAAAATAAAAGTTACATCCAAACTATCCTGAAACTAATGCAGAAACATCACGAGTTTGACAGGTCTCCAATAAACAAAAACCCTTCCACACAGGATTTGGTTTAATTCCAGAAGTTACTAAGAGACACACTATTTATCTGCATAMATTTCAGGGAGTTTTGGAGCTCCAAAAAAACTGAAATCAGAAGTTTTCCCATTTCACACGAGGAGTTCCATTGGTTTAACAGAGCTCCAAGTCCATCTGTGAGCATGCAGGGACACATCCATCCACCTGTTCCATCTCTGCAAGCCCAAATGGTTTCCATTTGAGCTCTGTGCCTGTCAAAACAAATCACAACGGCCCAAAATAATGGGTGAAGAATCCCAAAAATGGAGAGGAAGAACTGACACGCCAGGGGAAAAAATACTCAGCATATGCTGTTGCAACTGAACGAGAATCCTCCTTCTCCAGCAGGTTCCATTGCTGGAGACAGAATTCCAGGATTATTGAGGTTGGAAAAGATCTCCAAGTGCAGCCTGTGCCTGATCCCCACCTTGTCACCAGTCCAGGGCCACATCCAGGTGTTCTTGGACACCTCCAGGGATGGGCAGCAGCTCCCTGAGCCCCCTTCCATGAAGAAATTCTTCCTGAGGCATCAGGGTTTGCCACATTCAGAGCATGAAAACAGGGCTGAAAATCCACAATGAAACGCTGGGTGTGGATTTTAGGTCATTTTCTAAAAAGGGACGAGTCAGTAATTGTGACAAAACACAAGTTTGCTACTCATGAAACCTCTAAGCAGCCTGAGACTGCAAGGAAACCTCAATGGAAAATGAATTATGGCCAGAAAAAAATATATTCTATATCTGATGTCCCTTTCCAGGTCCTTGGCACTGCTGAGACACAGGGGGGGCCTCCCACCCCACCTCCACTCCTCCACAGGAGCAGGAATTTCACATCAGTGCCAYGCTGACAGCATGACAGAGAATCTGATGAAAAGAAATGCAAGCTTACTGCAAACACTGTGGTATAAAAATACTTGAAAAGGAGCAAAGTCTCTCTTGACACCGACAATTTTAAGCACAATATCCTTCAAAAAATTAGCTKAACGTGAGCATCAGGCACTTCAACAGCTTCTCCTCAAATTCTACCTCAGCAATGTTTGTTTATTTACTTTTATTTCTAGAAGCTCACTCTTGCAGTGAATAGCAAATATTTCTTTCCCTCAGCACGAAGGGGTTTTATAATCCACTCCAATCAAATTTGTGGTCATTTCAGAACACAGAAGGAAAACATTATCTCAATCCCATTGTTCCAACATTCTGAAAACAAAACCACTTGGGTGTCTGTAGCATTTCCAGCTCACTCCTCAGCAGTCCTATTTCAGCAATGCTCACAAATCTCTTTTTTTTTTTAGTGAAAAAATTCATTTCACATGAATAATCCTGCACATCCGAACGAGGAGGTGACAAACCCAGATTACATCAAACTACTGCAACAACCAAAAGCCAAAAAACCCCCAGCACCATCCCTCTGCCATCCTGCTAATGGCTTCCTTACCCACCACAATCCCTTCTTGCAGGCTGATTTCCTGCAGCCAGAGGAGGCTGAGGGATGTCAGACACAACCCCAATCACACACACACACATTTCCCAAATACTCACAGGGCTCTGCTGGCTCTGCCTGTGCCCAGCCTGGGTGTCCAGGGCAGCCTGGAGAAGCCTCTGGCACACACCCTCCCTCCCAAATCCCTCCCCCTCTGCCTCCATCCCGCTGCTCCCCCACGTCAGGGCTGATGCTGCAGGTGCCACCTCCTCCCTGCTGATGTCAAAGCTCTGCTCCCAAAAACCCCGAGCGGCGTCTGCTCCGCGCCCCCATCACCTGCGCGTCCTCCAGGTGTGCCAGGAAAGGTGGCCAGGAGATTCCAGAGCAGCTCACAGACACTCCCAGCCTTCCCTCTCGGTGCCAGTGGCACAGAGCTGCTTTGATTCCCTGCAGAAGCTGCAGCAAACGCAGCCTGTACGCCTCCCCCGGGGAGGGAGGGGGAAAGGGAAGGGWTTTTACAGCTCCTTTCTGTGGCGCAGCTCCCTTCGCTCCTTTCCTCGAGCAGAAGTGCTGGAAGAGCAGGGGGATAAAGGCTCGGGAGAGCAGAGGGACTGAGTCATGGATGCTCTCCCGAATATTTTGGAGTAAGCTGAGGGGCTGCTGATGCAGCCCAGGACCGGAGCTGATGAATGGTGCAGTGCTGCTGTTGTCATGGCAACTAAGAGGAAAAAAGGGGGAGGAAAGGAAAAAAAAAGGCAGCACCATATAAGGAGCTGTGACATGGATTCTGGGAACAATTTCTACTAAAAGGCTCTAAGCCCTAGGATGCTTTAAAGCTGCAGCACCCCCCGGGCTGGGCACAGGTTTCATTGTTCACATGGAAGCAGCTGGCACTGGATTTGTGACAGGATTGCATCCAGCATCAGGAGAGCTGCACCACAACAACGTGGCTCTGCAGTGCGTGTGCAAGCAAATGGAATTAGAATTATTAATTAAGAGAAATGGCTGGACGCTAATGGCTGGGTTTAATTATTATTAAGTAAGGGAACAGCTGGAGCCGAGCTAACATCTGTGCAAAGCCCCAGGGATGTGCAGCCCCACACGTCTGAGGAGCTCTGATTCACAGAGCCAGGCTGGCATGAGCCAAACTGCAGCACCATCAGGTGGCTGAGAGCCTGAGCAGCACTGCCACCAACACACATCCTGCCAGCCCTCCCAGGGACAGCAGAGCATCCCCAAATTAACCCACAAGCCAGGCACTGCAGGGCAAAGGAGGCTGGCAGAGCCCCCAGAGCATCTCCAGGTACAGCAGAGCAGAAATCCCAGCTCCTTCACACACACCTGGCCAAGGTTTGCATTCCTTCATTTCACACTATTTACCAGAGCCATCATCAGCTGCTTTTCACCTCCAGACAATGCCCAGGGAGGGGGAGGATGGCCACTGTGCCACCCAGCACAGCCACAAACCCTGCAGTGCTGCAGCCTGGGCTCAGCAACTGCTACTTCAACCACCACAAATCCTTCCCACTGATGAGCTGCTTTATTTTTCAGCACAGAACGGCCTGGAAGGGTTGGAAGGGACATTAAAGATCATCCAGCTGCCAGTTCCATGCCCTTGAGACACCTTCCACCACCCCAAGGATGCTCCAATCCTGTCCAGCCTGGGATCCAGGGGCAGCCCCAGCTGCTTTGGGAACCTGTGCCAGCTCCTCCATCACACTCACATCACACAATCCTTGTTATGGCTGGAAAAGACCTTGAAGATGCTCCAATCCTGCAGCACCATCACACTCCACACCAAACCTGCAGTCAAAATGCCAGAGCCACCCAATTTTTTTGACCACTTCCAGCAGCGGTGACTTCAGCACTTCCCACATGTGGCAGCAGTGACAGCTCCCCCCCAGAACTCCCACCCCTGGAGCTGTGCCTCATCATCTCTCACACTCCCACCCAGCTGAGCTGGTGCAATCCGGAGAGAACAAGTGGGTCCTGGGGGCTGCAAGCCTTAATCTGGGCTTATCACCAYTAAACCACAAACAATCAGGTCTTCAAGTAGAGAGATCTGAGCTCTTCAGTCCCACAATTCCAGTTCACATCAAAGAATATTGAACCATGAGCTGAAGATACAGAGAAGGGAGATGTGACATTCCTCATGAGATGTAGCCCATGAGGGATGGGGAGAAGACAAGACCCCAGCACTACAAAAGACACAGGGGATGGTGGCACAGGGAATGTTCTGGGACAGGTCCCCAGCCCAGATGGAGCTGGAGGGTGCTGAGAACCACTGAGAAAAGCAAATCTCCATCCTGCTCAGCCCTGCTCTAAAGGATCTAGTGAAAAAAATACACATTTTCTTTAGCAAAGAGGCTGCTATTAACTGCCTGAAGCCACTGATTTATAGGAATATTCCCGCTGATTTACACAAGTTTGACTCTTAGGGAAAAGTTCCCACATTACCCAAACACAAGGGAGCTCTCAAAGAGGGGATCAGCAATGGAACCAGTTTCCCTGGCCCATGGGGGACACTGGATACAGCAGGAATCAGCCCTCTGAGAATCCAAACACAAACATCCAGGCCTAGATCTAGATTTTTATTAGAAAAGCACCGTTTCTTTCCTAAATCTCTTGCTATTATTCTCCCCTGCTCACTCTCTGCACAGGCACTCACACACGTGGCTCTTTCTAAGAGAATCCCAATGCTTGCAATCTGTCATTCAATAGGGGGAAAAAAAATAGCAACAGCCAAGTACAGTGCTGAATAAAATTATCCCTGTGCATATAAATGCACAAGATGCAAATGAGCACTCCTTGCCGAGGAGGAGGAGGAGGAGTGGGATGCAGCACAAGGGCTTTGTGCAAACCCTCTGCACATGGTGGGTTCCACAGGAGTGGAATGAAACACCACGAGCTGAGCCTTGCAGTCCAGTATCTCCTTCATTAACCTGATACACGGATTTTTGGCACCAATTCCCAGAAGCATTTCCTTCCATTCATCCCTGAACACCCCCCTGGAAAGCACTGCTGTCCTCAAGGCAGGTACACAGAGCACCTGCATCATTTSCATCCCAGTTCTGGCTTKGGAGTCASCAATAACACACCCCTGATGKAGAGTRGAATATTTAAGCCCACTGTTCCAAGAGCAGTTGCTTTCTGTGCAGCAAGCACAGTGATTTTTTAAGTTTATTTAACTTAATTTTATTGCAGACACAAACCCAAAATGGTGCCTTGCATCACTGCCAAAGGGAAGTGCATTTCCACCAGGTGAACACCTGCAGTGTGGCTCTGAGGTTTGTAGGGATCCCCATCCCTCCCTTTAAATCCCCACCTGCAGCAGCCACTGCTGGAATTSCAGAGCTTTTGAGGAACCAGTGATKATCTCCAAAGAGCARTCATGGAATCCTGACTCTGCCACAGCTCAGAATCTCCCCCCTTTCCTTTCCAAGTTCTCCTTTCAGCAGAAGGYAAAGGAAACAAAAGGCACCAAGTGCACCAAAGCTCCCTTTTGTACACATAGATCAGGTTTTATCTGGTAAAAACTCTTTTTGGAGGTTTCCCTCTGCACAAGCACAGGCTGACCATAAACCTGGRCACAGAGAGGGGGTCAGACTTTAGGCAAGAATCAAGTTTCCCTAAAACTGTTACCAGTAGAAATACTTTTTTTGAAGGCTTTTATATGTGCTTTTGAAAAAATCACACTTCTGCACCATCTCTAGGTATTCATACCACAGTCCTGACAGATAAACAAAGCAGTATCTAAAAATAGGCATGAACCCCCCCAAAAAAATATCACTTTGCTATAGAAGTTCATGGTTTCTCTGATGTTCTCWCAACATTCAAAATTTAAGCATCAGCTTCTTTAAAACCACTGTAACGCTTCCATAAACAGCAACACAAAGTGGAATTAAAACACACTCTGGTAGGAATTTCTCAAAAACCAGAGAACATCTGTAAACCAGAGAGACCTTTTCCAGCCCAGAAAGATCCCTCTGTCAACACAAAACCCCGGCTTTGACTGAAGCAGATGCTGCAACAAACAAGGGAACGACTTCGACATCAAAAAAACCGTTCAAAGCTTTTTTTTTTTTTTTTTCTGCACCAACTGACCTTAAAAGCCCCCAGTGAACTTTATTTAAGTCCTTACCAGTTAACTTCTTCACAGGTTGGAGCCGAACACTGATAGACTGATGTGTGAGTAAGGGGGAGGATGGAAGGGAGCGGGACATGCCCTCCATTATCCGAATGTGCTGCATACCTTCGGTCACTGCGAGCGGCGCGAGGCCGTAGTCGGGTTCAAAAGCACAGTCGTTCTCTGTGGAGGTGCCTGGTGGGGAGAGCAAAGCAAAAAACAAAACAAAAAAAAAATCAATTGGTTATGATGCCCTGCAAGTTTGAGGTTTGTTTTTTCATGTTCTGCTGTCTTGAGTGTAGTTTTGAGGCTGGTATTAAGGGAGACAGAACAAATCATTTCCTGCTGAAAACCAAGGACAACTTTCAGACCCAAAAGCACAAAMAAGGCTGGGCTGAAGGGAGAAACAAGAAGGATGAGACCTCACAGCCTGAAGATGTAATTGGACAATTAAATCCCAATGTGCAAATGGACCCAAACTTATAAAAATGTGAGACTTCATGACTTGTGATGGAATCCACCTGGCCAGGCTCTTGTGCTGCCCAAGGTGAATCCCAGGGATTTCAATAAATCTCTGCTTTATTCTCCAGCTCTGCCCAGTCCCTGTTTCAGCTCAGCCTTCCCAAGGCATCAGTCTGAGTGCAAGGGGAAGAATCCTGCCCCCATCATTCCAGCAGGGCTGGCTGGAGGGAGCCCAGTGCAGAGCCAGCTGCTTGTGCCCTTTGCACACTCGTGATGTGCTCCTTGAGGAAATCTGGGAGAGCATCTCAGTGCTCCTCTCTGCATGATGAGCAGCAGAACCACGAAGAATTCCTTTCAGTGTTCTGGATTTGTCTTTCAGAGCCTTACAATCACCAGTTTTCAATATCATGACCACAGCTTTTCAATTCTTTTCGATTTTGGTTTCTAATAAAAATCCTCCCAGCTAAATTGAATTTCAATAGGAAGACCTCTGGCCTAAAAAAAAACAAAATACAACACAAACCCCAAATAAAATGAAGAACAAACACCTCCAAAAACAGCTCCAACTCTCCCAAGAGACACACAAAGCCCATGTGGGGGTCGTGTCACTACAGATCCACCATGGAATACACRGAATAGCAGGAGAACAAGTGAAGACAGAACAATTAAAGGGCTCATAGCTAATTGTAATCAGCATTAATGAACAGGGAAGGGAAGGTGCTTCAGATCAGCAAGAGCCAGGAACCAGAAGGTTCCTCCTGTCAGACATGGAAACCTYGGGGTCAAGGACACCTGGATCCCCACTCTTGTCAGTGAGATGAACAACCCAACTCAGATAACTGATAACTCCCATGCAAAACCACCCCAAACTGTCAGCATTRATATTTCACTGATTTTTCATTCATGTTTCAATCATGTCAGAAGGCCAGACTTGTGTCACACTGCTGCAAGATGGATTTTGGCTCTTATTGGGTGCTGATGTTTTCCCCTCCATAAAGAATTTTCTCACTGGATTTCCACTGCTGTGCTGCTCTCAGGGGCTTGGGAGTGTGTTTAAAAGAGAAAATGKTTTCTGCACAGAAAGGGAGATGGACAAGAGTGGGAAAAAAAGGCAGAAGAGCCTCAAATTCATGGTACTTCAGAGGAGATGATGGACAGGCTGAATTCCCAATATTCAAAGTACAACAACCCAACATATTGCTCCTGACCAGCAGAAAAACCCATGTGGAAGTAACTGCCAAAAATCTTTCAGTTCCTGAAGGGTTCTAGGAGCATGCAGCACTGGTGGCTGAAATTCATCCATTCCTGAACTCAGCAATGCCTCTCAGCAGTTCTGGATTTGCTCTTCACATGAAAGCCAAGTAAGCACTGACACCCTTCACACCTCTCTGGTTCTGACAGTTCAAAACACAACTCATCACTCACCAGTTACCACGAGCTCTCTGCAGGCTCACCAGGAACACAAACCACCCAGGTTTTCCCTCTTAAAATTCAAATCCTTTACAAAAAACCCAGTGAACTCACAAAGCATCCACAAGGTACCACCTTATTTCACTTGTATCAAGATTTCTCTCTCCTCCTTGGCAGAGTAAATGAACACACAAWCAAAACCCCTGGAACAGTCTGAAATTTGTTTTGATCACGAAGAATATTGGGCTTATCAAACCCTGGAATTAGAGCTCATTGATGGAACTGGAACTTTAACAGCTTGCTTATATAATACATTTACATAAAATGTTACTGCAAAGTGCATCTTTCAACTCATAAACTATTTCTTGGACTTTTACAAGATTATCACAGAATAGCACTGGACACAAACACAGGGAAGGACAAGCCAGGGACTCGAGGCAGAGCAAAGCTCACAGACACAGCAACGAGTTCTTCTGAGAGTGGGAAAGAACAGCCACCCTCTCTGAGCACCAAACACTGCTCCTTGCATGCATGGAATATGTACAGCTCTAAATTCCCTGGTTCCTGCCTGATTTTACTTTAATTCTACTTTAAAACAATGCAATTTAAAATTATAAGTTTCAATACAGCAATTGAAAGAGCCTATGTGAGCAGAGCAGTTAAAAGACACTTCAGAGCTTCAGGGTTTTAACTACCAATTCTGATCCCCCTAATTCTGATCAGCTTCAATCACTCAAAATCAAGCAACACTGGAACACTGCCAAAAAAGGGACAATTCTCTGGAGAAAATGTCCCCACAATAAGTCATTAGGACACCATGACAACAACAGGCTTGAGCCTAAATGAAAGGAAAATGATTGCTGCAATCCTAAAGAGAGAATAAGTCAGTGTGCATAGAAACTACTGGAGCCTTACTTCCAAAAAATGCTGCTCACTCTCAAAGCTGTGTGAGAATACAGCATYTTCACAAATGAGAAAATGCTGAAAACTAAGTAAACCTGCTTCAAAGGACACGTTAAGCCAGCCCAGATCTGAGACCTGCTGCTGTCAGGGACACAGACCCCCATTCCAGGGCTCTGTGTGCTGTTAACCAACCACCAAACCTACCCTGAGTGACAGATGCAACAAAAGAGTCTGCTGCATTGTTATTTAAAGAGCAGAAACCCTGCTTTTAGTACTTCCTTCCTTGGACCTTTTGTCCTCTCCCTGTGGGATGAAACAAATCATCCCAAAACCTGTCCCCAGACAGGTACACACAGGTGTTTCCCCATCCCAGGGGAAGGATAACCTGGTTCTGGGGAACGTCCCCCCTTTGACATCAGGGGGAAGGCAAGCAGAAAATTGCAAACCCCATGCTGGTTTGGCTGGTGTGTGCTCAAGAACTGCAGCACCACCAGCTCCAAAGCAGAACCCTCTGTTCCCTGCAGCTCCACCTGTGCTGTGCCAGGGATCAGGTGAGATCAGCTTGTCTGGGCTGTGATCCCCAGCAGCTGCAGGCTGTGTGGGTACCAAGGATGGGCACAGAGGCTGGCAGGTCACACAGCTCTGACAAGAACACGACATTTGGGAGGGAGCAGAGGTGGACAAACGAGACGGGGTCCCCAGAAGAACACTGAGGGTTGGGTTTTACCTGGCCCAGCTCGGCTCTGACGGGAGTCTACACTTGCCTGTCTTCGGTCTGCGGGCTCCTCGTTCCCTCCATCTGCACGAGAACCAAAACAGCACAGGTAGAACATCACAGTGGACAGGTCAGGCAGGTGCAACTTCTCCTTGAGTCCCATGACCTATCTCAGAGGAATTCAGTGCCTTTGAGCAGTGAAACTGTGGGGAAAATGCTGCTTGGCTCTGCTGCTCTGCCCCAGCTCACTGCAATGAAATCCGKGAGATCCTCGGGATGGAAGGAAGGTTTTAATTGTTTCTGTTCATCCCACAGASATCTGAATGAGATAAAACCAAATATCTTCCAAGGGCTCCTTCACTTTGGATTGTTATATCAAAATATAAAGAGCAGTGGAATGAAGAAAAAAAAAAAGAAAAAATATTTGAAATTGCGTCCCTTTAAAATTATTTGGCTGCAAAAAATCAGGAAGGCTGGGAAGAACAAAACCTCTCAYTGCATCCTCTTGGAACTGTTTAGGAAAGCAGCTACAGTTAACAAACCCCAAACCCATCTGGGTAAATGCAGAGTGGGACATTGTGCACAATATTATTCAATTAATTACAGGCTGCTCTTTATTGATCAACTGACCAGATTAGAAACAATAGATACACCCATCAATACAGAGGCTTGAGTACATGGAGTTTCTGGCAGCTGAGAGCAAAAAGAAGCCCAATTCTGCAGATTGGGAAAAAGCAAACCCAGGGATTTCAAATGCAGATTGTATTTTAGCCTTTAGTTCCTGCCCCTTATGGCAGGGGAAGGGGAAGCTTTTAAAAATCTTYAAAAATAGCTTTGAAATAACTGAATTCTTAACTAGCTGTTTAAAAACTCMATAGCCAGTTTAGCACTGATGTGTTTTGATGACAGTGAAAGCAATTTTATTTTGATATATTTCTATCTCTGCACAGTTCTGTAGAAGTTCTTTGTTGGAGGGGCCTGTTGTGCCATAATTTAACTTTATCAGCYCCAGAGCTATGTCTGGCTTGATGGRAARYTGTGAACTGCAGCACAAGAGCAGAACTAAAACAGGGACTAAAAATTTCAGCCTATCCCCACCCCCAAAAAGAGAGGAAGCACAGCCCAGGCCAGGAGAGGTTTTCTGTTCCCTCCTCCCTTGCTCCCAGCCCTCAGATTTCCTGAAGCAACGCTCAGGCACCTTGAACAGMTGCCAGCCAGGCCATTCCTGTCACCTTTGCATCCTTTCCTGCTGCCACAGCAGCATGTGAAGGTCACCTGGCTGCAGCAATCCCAGAATCCTGATTTTCCAATGAGCTGCTCCCACCCCCCAGGTGCCAGGGAGGRCACAGAGCACCACACCTGGCCAGGTCCCTCCTGCACTGTGCCTGCCAGAAGGATGTCACACTGCAAGTACAACTACAACTAGGAGATTTCATTAGCCTGGAATTAAGACTAATTGGAATTAAGACCTTCCTGCAGTCAGCAGAATTAACAGAGCCCTGACTGTTTTTGCTAATAACACCCAGTGCTGGTTTAGCTGTTGCTGTGCACATGGATATCATCATCATCATCACCATCATCATCATCATCCCTAAAGGCCCCTGGCTACGAGCCCCCACAGACAACCCCTGAGAAAACAAAAATCCTTCTGAGCTGCAAACACAAATCCAAAAGCAAAGGAATTGTAAAGACCAAACATTTCAAAAGAAAAGGAAGTGCCAGTATTCAAACCAGGAGGAAATCCCTGCATCCATCCAAAGACACATCAGCAAAAGACAAACTCCCTGCCTGAAAGGTTCCCCAGCCTTGCAAGTGTTTGACACCAAACTGCCTGGGGTTTGCTGGGTGGATGTGGATGAGTTTTAAGGTCCCTTCCAACCCAGCCCATCCTGACACCTCTGATGATTCCATGAATCAATCTCCTTCATCCTCTGGAAAGACAACACCTCTGCCCAGGTGGATCAAAGCCTGCCCTGAGAACAAATCATGGCCAAGGGAGGCAGCACATGTGGGGTGCTGCTCCCCAAAATGCTCCAGCACTCAGGGGTGGGACACGAAACACTGACAGCAGCCTGCCAAAGCCATTGGGCTGGAGGAGAGGAGTCTAGGATGGACCTCCCTGCAAGTTATACAACACATGAAGGGAGAAAGAAAAGCTCACAGCAAATTAATTTCCTAAATGCAATTAGCAGGTGGGAAAGAAAAAAAAAAAACTCAGATGATTCAGCAAATATTAAATCTCCCATCAGCACACAACTGCTGCTGCATTTGATGTGGCTGCAGCAAAGATGGAGCTTGGGGAAAAGCAAGGATGGACAGGAACAGCCACAGTGAAGAGCTGAATTAGTGAACTACTGAATTCTTTCTCTCTTCACTACAAATGAAAATGTTGAGCACAAGCTGCTCCCAGCAGTGGAGGAGCAAGGTTAGCAGGGAACAATAGCACATGTAATTATGGAGTTATCTCACTGTACATGCAAAAAAGGGGAGATTACTGTTTCTAAGGGAATATTAATCCACTTTTTTTTTTTTAATTTCCACGTGCTTGTATTTCCATGCACCTCCTGTGTGTGCATCAGGACTCAGCCATCACAACTGCACTCCTGCTTATTTTATTGATGATTTTAGGGACTTGTTAGTATTTGCTTTAGCAATAACTGTTATTTATAGACACGACCTCCTGYTCCCACATTTGTGCACAGTATCACTCCTGAAGTTCAATCAACTCAGTTGCTGTAATGATTGCCAGCGTGGTGAAACACCAAAGTTATTGACAATCCTTCCATGCAACAGCTAAAAGAGGTCAGCAGAAGTAAACCAGTTGTGAAATCATTGCTAGAGAACACAGCTAACTGTGCTAATTTAAAATAAAGATCAGCACAGACTATGGGGAACCTGTTTAGGGAGCTTTACACAAGTGGTCAGGCAAAAGAGAAAATAGTCAAATGCCACAAGGAATAATATAGTAAATATTGACTCAGTAATTCATATTCTCTTGCATCTCACTAAAAAAGGGAGAAAAAAACTCTTGTGATATTTTAAAAAAAAATCTCAGTGTTACGAAAATCCATTAACTCTTACACACAATTTTAGTTTTTAAAAGCTGCTGTCTCATCAGGCAGCATCTGTCCAGGTCAGAAACCCGACAAGGCTCCTGAGTGCCTGATTGTGTGGCGAGAGCAGAGGGAACAGCCATGGCCATTAACTCTTTCTCTCAGTTACAAAGAGATCAAGGCACCTCAAAGCCCCTGATTAGTCACAGCATCAGCAGAGCAGCCCCTCCTGCTGTAGAGCCAGGTCTGAGAACCACTCCTGCTTCCTCTCCTCCCCCCTTCCAGCAGCTCCCCACCAAAACCAGTGACACCACAAACCCTCCCCAGTACGCACAGCTGGATTCTCTGAACTCACTGCTCTGACAGGGAGAGAAAATCTCAAGGTTTCAGCGCTCCTGAACAAATCCCCTGCACAAAGCACCACGATCAGCATCAGCCAGGAGCCACAGACATCAGCAGCAGCACATCTGATGTCAGCAAATCCCACAGCACCTCTGSCATCACCTCTGCCAGGTATTTCATTAAAGACAAACACAACATGCTCCATACAAAATCAACTGCCAGCAGCCCAACATTCCTGGTTCCCTATTTAATTAAAAGACCTTTCAAASGCACAAGGTGACCAGATGTCTCTCAAGATCTCTGATGTGACAAAGCAGTTTTTAAAGCAGAAGGATCCGAGGGTGGGTGAGGAATTTGGGAATCTGCAGCAGGAACTCACTGCATCGGGAGTGCTGCTGCTCCCACAGCCCCTGCCACAGCACACCCCACTGCAGGAGCTGATCAATCCACAGCTCCAACCCACATCGTGTCCAAAGTGCATCTGGAAAAGGCACAAGACTCACACAAAGCCAGTCAAGCTGTCAGGGACGGCTCCAATCCCAGCCCAGCATCCCTGCAGAAGCATCGCGGTGCTCACGGATCYGGAGACTCCACTGCCACTGTGCTCCCAGCACAGGGAGGGGAGAAAAAAACAAACCAAACCCTCCAAATAAACCAATGGAGCAGCTGCAGGAGCTGGAGGGCAGCCGGAGGATCCTGGAGCTGCTGCTGCTGCAGGAGCTGAGCCCAGCCCTGCGCCCGCTGCAGCAGCGATGCTGGCGGAGGAGAGGGAGCTGCAAATCTTCTGCTCAGCATTCCCGATGGATCCCAGCCTGCTGAGGGATGGATGACACGTGCCWCAGGATCTGCCTGCTGCTCTGCCAGGGTGAGATGTGCAGGGAAAGGGGCTGAGTGYTCCCCAGCTGCAGCAGGAGAGAAGAGGGAGCCCAGCCCTGCGCTGAAAAAATTCATTTTAATCCAAAGTTCCTTCCTTACTTAGTTTGTGAGTATTTTTCTGCCTCAAACAACAAGATGCACCACCATCACAAATTATTATTATTATTATATGATTAATCCTATTATTGTTGTTGTTTCTATAAAATGAGTATCGTGGTAAAAATCAGTGCTATGGTTAGAAACAGCATTATTGCAGTGTTATGATTAAAATCAGTATGATACAAATCAGGATGGTAATTAAAAATTGGAGAGAACTGCATTAAATTGCTAATGGAATAAGACATCTACCCCCATGAAAATAAACTCCCTGGTGGSAGTGTCAGGATGCAGGAATGGTTCTGGGTGTTGAGGGTGGAATATTTTTACTGCTGGAACCATAGCACAGACCTGGGTTATGAATGACCATATTATTAAAATCCAGCTCCCCAATCACGTTGAATCCCTTAGCACAGAATTATTGAAGTTGGAAAAGACCTCCAAAATCGAGTCCAACCTGTGGCTGATCCCCACCTCACTCTAAGGATGAACAGATTGGTTTTGTCTATCAGCAAAYCAGTAACAGTCTCAGAGGAGAAGTAATGGCTGATAACCATCTTGAATTCACCTAAAGAAGATTTTCAAGCCTATTTAGATGACAAAATGTATGTTCTGCTGAGATCTGGCCACCTTATCAAAGCTTCTAACAAAATCATGTCCAGAACTTGCTTTGAGGCTTTTCTGTATGCCTCAAAAATATGGGTCAGCTTCTACCCTGATCCCATCCTCACAAAGAAAATTATATAAAAGGCAACTCTTCAGAAAGATCTTGCAGCAAAAATTTCCACAATTCCTTCAAATAGGTCAGTTATAGATGGAAGCTCCAGCAAAAATTATCCATGAGTTAACTAAAAATATATCTGATACTAAAAAAAATAAGTCCTCACAGACATGCTGAGAGAAGAAGTTTGTGTGAGCAGCAGAACAGGACAAACTCCTGAAAAGGTGCAGCTTAAAAGTCAATSCTCTCACCAAGAAAAGATGATTTTTTTTTTCCATTAAAAGTATTAGCAAGTTACAGACATTCACTCCTCCTTAAGGAAAGGAAGAAAAAAAGGAAACTCCAAGAAAAAAAAAAAATTGCAACTCCAAGAAGAGAATTTAATGATGGAATTGCAGAGTCATCTCTCATACCTGGCACAGGCACTTCTATTTAAATCCTGCTTTAAGGGAAGGAATCCAAGTTTGTTCCTGGGGCCAGGCCTTTTCTAGCAGAGAAGCCCCAAATTATTGGACATCTCAGTGATTTCTTACTGATTTTCCACRTGAAAATGTTGAATTCACAGAAATAAACATGAGTTTCTTAAAAGATTTGATTGGAATTTGAAACTATTACAGATACACAAATCCTTAAAGCTTCCTCAGACATTCTGGAAAGGACATTCCACTTTCCTAACAGCTGAAAAAATCCCTCAAATTGCTATTATTTCCCTTGGAGACTAGTGTGTATATTCTCTTTGAATTGTATATGAGAACACCTTTTTTTTTATTTTAATGTTGGATAAAAGACAAGGTCATTTGATGTGGGAAGATGCAAGTTCATCTCCTYTGCACATCAGCACAGGAATTTGATGGAAAACTCCTCCCTCTGCTGGCTCAGCCCCACAAAGCACCAATATTTCAGCACCAAATCTGTCAGGAAATGGGAGTCCATAAAATCCCACAGGCACCCAAAATTCCAGTCCTGTGTCCTGCAGCCCTCACTACAAAAAGAACCAAGGGAATGGAGCTGGGGAAGGGGCTGGAGCCCCAGGAGAGGCTGAGGAAAGGGGCTCAGCCTGGAAAAAAGGAGGCTCAGGGGGGAACCCTGTGGCTCTGCAGATGTTCTTAGAGTTGGTGATGGTCACACGTGTGAAAATCCTGTGAATCAGAAGGAAATAAATACATTGTTCTCATACAGGCTGCTAAAATTCCCTCTACAACTGCAGTGCAGGAGAGAAGCAGCAGCTTCRTTGTCCAAACATCTTGGATTTGTCTGGGGAGAGTTTGGTGCATGGACAAGACATSTTTTCATCCAATAAATCAGAATTTATTGGATGGAAATAAATTAAACAGCATGTCTGTGTGCATTTACATCTCACTGACACACTGCCTTGCTCAGAAGGAAAACACTGAATTACAGAAATGCAAACCAAACTTTCAGTTCATGCTCAAACARACTCAAGGACAAACTTTACTGTGGTCAGAGGGTTTGTCAACATCCTCAAGCCTTGTTTAAAAATGGATTTATGAAAAACCAGCCATTTTTGGTGGAAGAACAGGATCTATAATTCTTTGGATGGAGTATCATAATTCATGATGGGTCTTTTAATACCTCATTAATACATGATGGGTTGTTTAATACTCTCTAACACTTTCCTAAATTAAGTTACCCAACATCTATAGGAGCCAGCTGGCTCTCATCACTCAGCAATTTATTTTAGAAATGAAATTGAAAAAGCAACTGTGACCCTCAAACTCTTCTGGGGTTAAAAGTCCTCCTCAGACTTGCACAAGAGATCAGAGAGATGAGAAAGTGCACAGAGCTGTGGCCAAGCAGAAATGAGACCTTCACAGAAATGCCTTTTATCTCTGARAGGCAGGAACTGAAGGAGAAGAGCATTTCACAGAGGCCCTTTCAGTCCTGGAATTAAAATATAAAGTGGCAGGTTCCAAAAAAGCCCTATAAATACACTGCAAGTGAGAAGTAATTGGGACTTCTGTGAGCCTGGAAAGAAGAGGGGTTTTAAAACCCTGCACCAAAAATATTCTGAGTGACAGGCAGGCTCCTGGCTGGGRAGCTCCAGATAAAAACTCTGCATTTTCTAGTGAGGAACAAGCAGGATGTAATTCCTAACTAACTCAGAAGGGAAAAGCTGACCCTTTGGGCTGAGGATTACATGCCTCAGATACTCAGATTTCAGAGTATTTGTCTTGTTTTGGGTTTTTTTTTCTGTGTGAGTGGGGTTTTTTGTTTGTTTGGGAGTTTTTTGTTTTGGTTCCCCCATTTTGTTTTGGTTTTTTGTTTACTGTTCCATTTCTCTTGGCCTCTGTCAGAAATAAACAGCACAAATTCTTGGGCTTACTCCTTACAGAAGCGAAGGGAAATACAAAACCAAACCAAACCAAACGTGCACTTTTGCAGCTGAATTGTCCAGAACTCACAGGTGATTTGTGTGTGCACAGCTCTCTAAAGGTATCATCAAAGGATTTGTACTTTCAAGCAGTAAATGTGACACAAATCTCAAGGGGATGGAGCCAGCTGCTCACCTTTTCACACAGGTGCCTCCCTCACACCAACCTCACAACAATTTGCTTTTCCCACTGCCTTSAACACCACTGTGCCTCCTCATCCTCAACTCTGCTTTCTCAAGGAGCATCCATATGAGCATCCAGAACATAAATATCCACATTATCACAGATGCACGAGCACAAATAGACACTCCATCCCAAAATATTGAAGATGTGCTGCCAGACGGTTTGAAAATTCCAAATGAAAGAGCTAATTAAAAGCTGTTATCCTGCCAGCTCTCAGTTTTGTTTTTTTTTTTGGAAAAAGCTACAGAAGTTAAATAACCATGTTTTTAAAGCCTATCAATATTTTTGTGATGTTTTGTTTTACAATCTCCCCCAATCTTTGTCAAGGATGAAAAAGGCCAAGCCACATGAACCAATACCAACCAACTCCTTTCCTGAGATGGCAGAAAAGCAAAATTGACATAAATTGTTACTAAATTTGGGCAATTTCCTCCTTTAATTTCAACTATTCCCATTCCTCCCTCTCCCTCCATTTTAAAAGTAAAAGCTTAAAAGCAATTGCTGCTGCTCTCACGAGTTCTGCCTGTAATTAAGCAGGTTTCACTGCCACAAGCTATGACAGACACCTCAGAAGAAAGAAAAYTTCCTTACTCCCCATACATGAGAAGTGATGCTTGTTTACAACAAGATTATGCAGAACTCTTATTTGGCTTTCCCCTGCATCTTATCTCCCCAATAAAACCAGCTGATGGTTTACATATATTCAAAAATAAATATACGGATCATTTCAAATTAAAACAGCACCATATTAAAATGAAATATAATGATATTTGGAGCCTGCAAGATCCACCAGCTGAGCCCATGTGTTTATGAAGGAGAAGAAAGGCCTGCAGAGAGCAAAGCACAGAGGGAAGGCAGGGCCCCAGCAGCACCAGGAGGGGACAGCACTTACCGCTGGACCTGTTTTTGCGGTTTGACTTCCCTCCCGTGAGAAGCATCTTGAGACTGTTTCGAAACATGGTGATCCTGTTCCACCTGGCTGATGGCAGGCACTGGGGGGGAGAGCAGAACAACAGAGACACCAGATCAGCACTGCCCATCTGGGACAGCAGGGAGGCTGGGGGACAGGAGGAGGAGAAGGAAAGAAGGGCTAGAAAAYCAAGCTAAAATGATGAATTGTGTTTTGCCACTCCACACACAAAGCCTGCTTTCACCTTGCTTTCAGTTATCCAGGTTAGATTTCCAGGACAACACCATTCCAGTGCTGCTGGCAATTATTYTGCCCAATAGTTCACCATCACACAGAAGTGGGAAAGGCAGCATTTAGCAAGCTGCCTCAATTTCCCATCATTGTTGATGGCAAACCCATCAGAAGGAGCTGCTGCCCCTCCTGTTGCTCAGAAAGAGGCACCAACCATGACTCTGAGGCTCCTGGTTGACTGTCAAATTCTCCYGCAAGCTGAATAAATTGTCATGAGCAGACAAGTCACTCAAACTCAGGAGTAACTGATGCAAAAAAAAAAATCAAACAGAAATATTATCCCTGTATTTTCCTTGCTGTGTGTGTGTGTCTCAGGGAAAAAAAAAAAAGCTGTCTGAGTATTGCTGAAGATAAAAGAGTGTCTGGGATCACCAGGCACACTGACAGCCTGTGCTGGGGAACAGCCACTTATTAAAGCATGTAAAGCACCAAAACACCTACAACAAAAGCAGCTCMAACCAGACCAGAAGAATTGCAAAGGGCCTTTGATCAGTACATACAATAAACCACAATTTTCTTTCTATTGTACACATGATATTCCACAGCTATGAGGTAACACTTTCATCTTGTGAAAATAAACCAGGAATTTTTTTCCTGTAACAAYGTTTGGCTCCTCTTGGAGGATGCTCAGTAAATGCCATCTTGTGTTTCTTCACATTTGATATTTTCAAACCTAATAATACAATAATATCCAGTTCAAAGAGCTTTATACATATATTTAAAGGCATTGAAAGTCCTTTTAATATGATTTACTCACTKACTGAGAGACACCAGCTCAGAGYACACACATCCCAAGCACTTGTGTCTCCTCATTCCCATAATCCTGGAGACCCTGTGCCCTCTCCTGTCCTCCTGAGAAAACCCCTTGTCTTTGCTTCTCCAGCTATCCTGGATGGAAATACATAAAAAYACACCCACAMAACACCTRACAGCATTCCCAGTGGGAAAACTGYGTGCAGCAGGTCAAAAAAAATGCTTCAAAAGGAAGCAGGAGGTTGGCCTCAATCCCTGCTTTTATTTTATCAAATGAAGCAGCTGYTAATGCTCCAGTTAAAAAGCAATTCTGAGAGCACAACAAAGCATTATTTCCTTGTTTGTGAAGTCCCCAACAACTGCCCTGAGGTGAATGTGGCCAGATAAATTCCTTGATGGGTCTCTGGTGGTTGTGCTCACTCMAAGTCTGTGGCATTTCTGTTCACAGGTAATTCTCCCACAGTGACAGGGAGGAAGGAGACAAGCACTGTGTTTTTTATGTATTTATTATGTATTTATTATTATTTATGTATTTATTATGATGGAAACCCACAGAATTTAGCAGAGGAACAGCTCATTTTGGTGCTGTGCTTGGAAAACAGAGGCTGAAGCTGTTTGGAGCAGCAGGAAGGTGCAGGGCTCAATCCCAGGCTGCAGCTTCCCCTCCTCTGCTCACAGGAGATTGTTCCTCCTTTTGTCTGGAACACAGTCACACTTCAAGGAAGGACAAAGGAGAAGAAAAGCATGACTGCTCCCAGAGAAAGRCTGCCCTGACAGACAGCTCATGACTCACTCAGGATCCAGAGAAACTCACTGCTCTCACACAATAACCATCCTCATCAGATAACCCTGCCAGCCACAGAACACCAACCAACAGACTCTGTGGTCAACATTTGAATTTACTTCTCCAGTAAAAAGATTTCTYCAGCAATACTTCTTATTTAAGTGCTATCTTATTTAATACCTATTTAAAACGAGATCAGAAACACTGCAGCAAGAATGCAATCACTCATCAGGAGAAAGCCAAAAGTCAGCTCTCTCCTCAACATGAAAATGTGATGACCTTGAAATTCAGGAARTTTAATTTTGAACCAGGCTTTGTCATTTTGCATAACCTGGTTTCTAATTCTAGATTCATGATACAGACTGAATTCCCAAAGGACACCTTCCATTCTCTATGTACAATGTCAGAATTATCCAGCCTTGGAGAAAAATGGCAACCAACCAAAAGTTAGAAATGCCATCAGCTCACTTCCATCAATTCACCTGTGGTGCTTTTTAGTGTCTTCTGTGCTGCTCAAAACAGTTAAAATGACTGGTTTTAAATATTACCAGTAGCTGCCTCCACCAACAACCATGCAAAGAGGTATTTAAGCTTGAAATGAAATGTGGCACAGCTCTGCACAAGCTGAGTCTTGCTAAACTGCCTTGAAAGAAATTTTGGGGCACTTCCTACCTCCAGCAGGAAAAGAGAATKATCAAACATTATGTGAGAGCTCTTACAGCTTTTTTTTTAATACAATCAGGTTAAAAATTGGTAAAAGTGTCACAGAAATGCCCTTGTTCCCATTTCAGGTGATCACACATTAGCAATGAAACAACAGAAGACAACTGTAACTCTTACTTAAACAATTCAATCCTGCCTGCAARGAACACATGGGATTGAAGAAATAAAAATTCTCCTACCTTGATATCTTTTGACAAGTTAAATCTCTAGCAAAAAGTGTCCTCCTCCATTCACTGCAAGTCCTGAAAGACAAAAACACAAGAGAATTTAGCAGCATCYTCTCAGCACCCTCTGTGCCCCACCCTGTCCAGATGCACACACAGAGCTCCAGGARCCCCATCCCAAGAATAAACCCACAGCTTTTCCAGGGTATCACTGTGTAAACATCAGGCAGACCCCACTCTTCATCCTTACATTTAAAAAGTGAATGTTCCTGCTTTTAAACTGCTGGTAATCAAGACTAACTTTGGTCACCTGCCTCTTCCCTCAAATGGAAGAAGAAAAGCAGATCCACTGCCCTCTGACACACATCACAGAGTACATGATTTAAGAATTGTATTCCCCTTCATCCTAAAAAGTTCACCTGCTAAAATCCTACAACCTCCCCACTGTGGTTTTTTTTTTAAACTCAATCCTTACATAAATGTAATTCCCAAGAGGGATCCAGCACTAAATCAAGGGTTCAGTACTTTGCTCTGTCATCATGTACACAGAGTTCATCAATGAAAAGCCACCAGAAATATCTTGCCACTTCCTGAAGAAGATGAGAGCAGTTATTTTATCCCCAGCCCGTGTTTTATTTGTGCTGATGATATTGTATCACAGCCCTCACCAATCTATTCTTTTAGAAACCTCATTTGTGAGCCAGCAAGTAGAAGGAAACACAGACACAACTCATTTGTCATCCAACAAACAAACAAAAAGAATCAGAGTAAATTGAGGCCATTTTGTATTTGCAAGTTGAAAGCAAAGTAAATTAAGTGTTCAACTGCATCAGTCAGGTTTTTTGTCCTCTTGCAAGAGGATGCTGAGAAGTATTTGACAGCTTTATTTGGGATTCATGGCACTCCCAGAACCATAACAGCAACTTCTCCCATGGTCTTGGATGAATGACTTTGTATGTAAAACTGTAAGACATTCCATAAATTAACCAAAAAACCTTATTTTCATTTCTCAGAGCTGAGGTGTGAAACACAAAGAAGCTGCACAGTTGCCACCCCTCTAACATCCTTCACATCCATGTTCAAATAAAAATAGCTTTTCTTATATTCTATTAAACCCATAAGTGTATGGCATGCAAATTAACTCAAGTTTTTAAATAGCCTGGTGCATGAATGGACCAAAAAAAAAAAAAAACCAAAAAAAAGCATGAAATCAAAGCCAGGTGAGTCCAAGAGAAGGGCTCCTACCTTAATGTAGGAATTACTGAAACAGGTAAGACTGGTTTATGGCAAAAAAAAACCAACTCAATACTGCTGACACTTTCTGAGGCAGTCGAGATGGTCAAAACACACAAAGTGCTTCATTAAAAACATTCCATGGGTTCCAATTAGCAGGACTTTATCATCCAGCAGTCTTTCACATCCTCAAAAGGCTTCACACACCAACACCTTTTTAACAGTTTCTACCTTGTTTCCCAAGCTCTCAGGGTCTGTCCATTGATGCCAACAGCTCAGTTCTCTTTCTTTTCCTTCTCACAGTCCCAGATCATCCCACGTTTTCTGTGGTCCTGCTGCCTGTCCCTGCCTGTCCCTGGTACAAGGTTTGACCTCAGCTGTCCCTTCCAGGACCTGCCTATCCCTGGTACAAAGTCTGACCTCAGCTGTCCCTTCCAGGACCTCCTGTCCCTGCCTGTCCCTGGTACAAGGTTTGACCTCAGCTGTCCCTTCCAGGACCTGCCTGTCCCTGGTACAAAGCCTGACCTCAGCTGTCCCTTCCAGGACCTGCCTGTCCCTGGTACACAGTCTAACCTTGGCTATCCCTTCCAGGACCTCCTGTCCCTGCCTCTCCATGGCCCTCCAGGCTCCAGCTGAGCCCCTCCCAGCTGCCCACCCTTTATCACCCCCAGAGCTGGGAGAGGAGGCTCTTCCCACTCTGGGATAATGAACACAGCCTCAATCCATCAGAGAGGCAAGATTACCTTTAATACCAACTCTTTGTGTTTTCCCACACTCTTCGCCACCATTTTCAGCAGAATTCAGCACCTCCCTGTCACTCTGAGATGAAAAACTGCTTCTGGAAGGAATGCATCCTTTCAGGTAGAGCAACACACCCTGTAGCTGCAATATTTTCCTGTCAGGCTAAAACCCATGAAGAAAAAAAAAATATTGAAAGCTTGAAGATTCCAGGCAGAAACCAGAAAAGCTGCCATCCATGGCAACTTGACACAGTCTGAAATGATACCAGAATGTTTGATTTCACAGCAACAAGTTTGAGAAGGCTCCTGAGATATCCTGAGCTGAATAGCACCCGTGCTATATTTGAAAATATTGAATATTAGTACTGAGAAACAGCCAGATACAAGGCTGGAATATGACCAATTGTCTACTAACAAAGGAACATCTGCCCCTCCATCCAAGCAAGCAGGTAAAAATTCCCAGTAATTTTGCTCATTGACCAAACACAGCACAGGTCACAYGGATCCTGATCTCAACAGTTTAATGATATTTTCCCAGAGAAATTACCAACTTAYACTTTTATCAGCAGAACATTAATACACAGACATTAAACTCAGTGACCATCTGTCTCTGAAAACCAAAACTACCCCAAAGATCAGAACATGCTGCTCAACCAGTCCTGCTGGRAAGCAAAGGCTCTGAAATGGTCTCATGAATAGGGATTTCCATCTTTACATGAGGTTATTTYTCTCGTTTTGGCTGTCAGATGCACCAGCTGGTATTCATCTGATAAACTGAGTAAGCTTGGATGGCAGTGTAAAATCAAATCAAATCACAGTTGAAATTCTTTGCACATATATACATGTTGGAAACCAAATACATACTGACTAAAAATAATCTTGATTCCAGCTCTAACTTGCCTGAATTAATTTTTGAGCAAAATGTGTGTTTTAATGATGTCTGTCACGTAACAAAGCAAAGATCAGGAGAATGACAACATCCTTTAAATCACTGTCATGTAACCATGACTGACCTCACTTTATTTGGGACTCATCTGCAAAACAAGTCTCATGTTTCCATCTTGACAAAGAGTTTGTCTTCTTAACCTCCTATCCCCTAATTAAAAGTCAGATTTGAATCATATGTTACCATCCATAATGACTGTACTTACACAGTTCATTACACAGCAACGCAGACCATTGATAAATCAAGAATTCCACAAATAAAACCACACCACATTTCACTCCAGTCCAGAATTAGATCCGTCTTGGCTGATTTTCAGCAGTATTAAACAAGCCTCCACTCTACCATATTTTAAGYTGGCAACAGTTTCTTCATGATCATCACTCTAAATAACTATGGGAAAGCATCCAGGATGATGAAAAAAGATTCAGAAAACTGACCATACTTTAAATTATTTTTTTTTTTTTTACTTATCACGTGTGCCTTAAAATAAACCCACCCTGTGTGTTAAACCTAGAGACATCTACATTCTGCTTTTATATGAAAATTATAAGGGGCTCCCACTTTGTTTTCTGCTCAAAAATACTTCTGACCTATTCATGGAGGATTGCATTTTTCAGGATCTTAATCATGTTTATCAAAATTTACAAACTTATTTATTTACCACCTTTTCCCCAGTTCTCTGGGGGCAGGAGCTGTTACTGTCTTGAACCTGGTGGTAATATATAATATATGTCTTTATAAAAAGTCAATCAAACATGTTCTATAGCTGCAGCTCTCTCTCAAACATTTCTTGTATTCARCAAAATCAGAAGTGCTGAAGTTTAACATACACAAACAATTTGGGTTTTGGCTTCAAAGAAGAGGAAAGACAGAAAGAACATACCTTACAAAGGATTTTTTCATCTGGGAATCCACACTYACTGCAAAAGAACAGTCTGTTTGTGTGTTGTTAACAGTCTGCTCCCTCTAGCTCAGAATCCCAGTGAAATGCAGCAAAGATAAGGGGATTTAAGTGAGAACATTTTGCCTGACTCTCATTTATTTGATAGCTGGAGAACTGGGGCTTGGCAGGAGTGGATATTCTGCTTTAAGTCACATCTTCAAACCTTCCAACAAGGGAGCACACAGTGGAGTAAGTGCTTGAAGGACAGGGCTTATTTATACACCTCTCATCTTTCCTGATGTGATATTTAACACAGACATGACTACTTCAGACAGTGAGTTTAAACTGGGAGTTATAAATGAAGCCATTGTGTGAGTACATTGGAAATGACAGCACACAGCAGSCTTCAGAAGAATTCAGTGTTTTATACACGAGCTCCACTCCATTCTGTCCTCCTCAGCTAAAAACAATCAGGAGTTTCTGGTTTCATCCCACAATCAGCAGCAAAAAATGGAGATAAACAGAGTTTTACAGCTGCAAGCCCAGTGAGATTGTTTTTAACAGGAGAAACCAGCTAACCTTAAAGCAAGTTCACATAGAGAATCACAAAGTCCACAAAGCTTGAGGAGATAAACAGTAAAAGATAAACAGRCAAAAAAAAAATTCATAGTTCTAAATGAATTAAACACTGAACCTCCCACAAAACAACTGAAAAGGAATGGAAGTGACTCTTAGGAAAATTTCATGGTTGAGTTTATTTACAAGTCATTTTCTAYGAACCAAACCACTGAGCCACTGTAACAACTGATACACATCTCCAAAATTCCTWGAAGGTGAAACTATTAAAATAATAAGGGGAAAACACAGAGAAGCTGATGACTAAGAMATCATTTCTCTCCTCTCTAAAGCCCAGACAATTAAGATTACAGTAAATGAAGCTTGCAGACAAAATCCCCAAACTTTCCTTTGTCGCAGCAAGGTGAATTCTGCAGAGCCCAGAGCAGGTGTTTGCCTTTGGTGTTCTGGGYACAGGAAATCCACTTCCCCCACTGCTCCTGCAGCCCTTTTAGGAGACATTCACAGAGCAGCAAGGCCCAAAAAAAAGAAACAAACAGAAAAAAAAAATCTCATCTGAGTCAACACTGAACCTAAAATTACCCCTTCAGTGTCAAGCTGAGGTCTCTCCTGTTAAAAGGTTACTCTGCTCATGAGTGACTTTTGTGTAATAATTACTTYTAATGCACAAATAGTGAGGTTTTGTTGTAGTCCCTGTGCTGCTCTTTCAAGGAAAACAAGGGTTCTTCCACTTGCACCAGAATAAAGAGGCTTCCTACTTTCAAAACACAGTTTGAATCACATATCAACACGTGAACTATAATATCCAGTGCTAGTTCTAGGTAATTTGACAGCAGAGAATTAGATTCTGAACTTGAAATCCTTCTAGGAAGTTATTACAGCAACMGATTTAATATTACATGACTAGTGCAACAGTTAATAAGTAAGATCTGTCACCAGGTTGAGGAAGAAATGTCTTCACAGGCTGTTTTTGCTACAAACTCCACCTGCTTTAAGCACTCACACTGTTTTGTTGGATGCTCAGTTTAATCTATGCAAGCAACCTTAAAATAACTACACCCCTGAAGTAATTAAAAGAGGAAGATAAGGAYTGAATGTCAGTATTATTAACAACACCCCTTCTTTTGAACTCTCAATTATATTTGTTTGTATAAAATCAGTTGTGTCAGGGCACATTTTATGAGCTTGCTCTGAAACGTCTGTAAAAAACTCAGGCAGCAATTAGACAGATTAATGTCTAATACTGAAGAGTAATTTACCCCATTCCCCCATTGCCAGCTCAGAAATGCTGCTCAGACCTCTCTAAATGTACTCCTGCTACATTTTTCCAGACTGCTGCAGAATATAAATGATGGCTATAAATACATACATCTACATATCCACAGAAAGTTGTGAAGGAATATATCAAGTTGTTAGGAAAAGGGAACCATATAAAATTCTCCATTAAAGGCTGCAGTCAACAAGACACCAAATCCCAAAAAAACTTATTACAAATACACATAGAAAGGATGGTAAATTCAGAAGAATTTGGGGGGAAAAAGTCATGGAGGATTTACCAGCTTCTAATCCTCAGCTAATCATTAAAGRTGTGAAAATCCACTAAACATCCACTGAGAAGAKGCTGCTTAGAGCAAAAGGTGACCTRTAATCTTCACTGTGAGGGTGTCTAGAAAAATAATGCTGATTCACACTCCAGTGCAAGCCTGTCTGCCTGGCAGAGAAGAGAAAAGCATCTGGAACATCAGTTTGCATCTGAAACAAGCACACAACAATATTCCTTACAGCTCAGTCCCAGCAGCACTGAACCACTCCCCCACACACATGATGYTAACCAATTCTTGTGAGAAGTACATTAAATAAAATTTAAAATTCCTTTCCTCACATTTATTTAATAGTAATTTTTTTGTAATTTTTTTTTGCTCCAAGCTGCCATGTAAGGGCAATATATGAGCATTCAAGGAGAAGMAGCAGCAAGCTTCTCAAAACACATCATTATTGAATTCACCACTTTCCAATTGCTCTTCCCACCAGCCTATCCACATATTTATTTCCATGCCATTACCTATTTAGGAAACACATTTCCAAACCCAAAAACACCTTGTTGCTGCTCTCTCCCTCGGTGTCATCTTCACTACCTGAGTTCTCCAATCATTTATTTGCTCATCTTCCTTCACCCTCAGGATGCACRAGGCAATGGTGAGAAATAAAAGCCCTGGGATTTTACAGAGCTGCAGCTGCAGGAGCAAACCACAGCAAAGGGAGAAGAAAATAACATTACTGTGACACACACAGGCAGCTCCTGGGTCATCTTGACAGGCAGGACATCCCAGGAGAGGAAAAGTCTCCAGGGATGCTGGAAAAATACAGAGACTGCCATCCTAGAAAAAAGATTTCCTTTCAGCCTACTGAGAGACACAGAGCAGAGCTGGAGTCGCCAGAAAATAGACTCTCTCAGAATAGGGATGGCCAAGCTGACATCTTTTTGGGAGAGCTCACAGGATGAAGGACAAGCTCAGCCCAAGGATGTTTGGAAGGTGATGCTGCAAAGAGCAGACACAGCACTGAGCCCTGCACACCAGCACAGACTGGGGCCCTCTGGAAGAAAAAGGATTTCTCACACATCACACACACACAGGTAAATCTCTCTAGACCAGGCAGAAACACTTTCCCATGGCTGCTCTTCATGGTTTAAAAAGTTTGCACGTGGATGGAAGAGCAAAGTGTGAATTTTTCCTTCGATCCTTCCCATTGCAAACGAGCACTTTTCACTGCACACCAACATTTGCACTTGAGAAGATGTGAGCACACACGAGCAGAAGGGAAATCAATCGATGGTGTTTGTGCAGCAGCTCCTGCCCAAGGCTCTGCTGCCCACCCACAGCTCCCTCTGCCCCCGAGGGAGCAGAGATCAATCCCCAGCCCTGCTCCTCCAATTCCCACATAAAACAACAGCAGGGCAGGAAGGGGGAGGGAGGAGGAAGAGGAAGAGCACAAATAAAGGAAGGAAAACCAAGCTGATGTTCCCCTAATGAGGAACATGCAGAAGCTCACCATCTGATATCCACCCTGAATAAAAACAACTTTTGGAGGAAAACAAACAAAAACAGCATTGAAAAAACACCAGGTTCTTTCTGGAGCTTTCTTACAATATTCCCATATTTTTGCCTACATGTTATTTAGTAAAACTCTGCTGGCAAGCTGCACACAGATAAAATCCATCTCCTCAAGGAAAATCTAGAATTCCCAGAGGCACACAAGTAACACAATATGAAATCTGGAGACWTCTTTATCTAAAAGGCAAGCAGCTATAACTATTGCATCTTTCCATCAGATTAGGCACATTAAACATGTGATTGAAGTGATTAACACTTTAAGCAGTTTCTTATTTGTCATTTATGCTTTCAATAATCATTTACCGTTTCTGTTTTATATTTAAAAAAAAAATCAGATCAAATCCCTGGCACAAGCACTTCAGGTACAACAACCTGACAGCAGGAATGGAAACTCAGGTTTTTTCAAGAGGCAGAATGGACACACAGTGTTTTTTACTGGGTTATATTTGATGTGAATGATGTGTTACAGAGCATCTTAAAAATACAAACAGGCATCCTACACAACAGCTTTGTAGCTCCTTTGAATTATCCAAAATAATTCCAGGCTGAGACTGAACTTCCCTTCCTACACAGGCCCTCCAGAACAATCCTGCTCAAATCTCATTTTTAATCACATCCTGCCCTTTACACCACAACCAACCACGCCACATCATTCCTTACACATCACATTAATATTTATTCCCATTTTCTTGCAAAACTTATCTAGAAATCACTCAGTCAACAACTTGTCGTGCTTTATGGTTGGGTTTTTTTGGTTTTTTTTTTTTTTTCTTCCTGACTATTCACAAAGAGCTCAGAATATGGAATAGCAGGCCTGCTGCCAGCAGACTTCCTGCACTCCAAGCCTGAAGCATATGGATAAGCTCTTAATACAATGCAGAAAGACACTTCTTGAATGTAAGCAGGCAGGATTGGCTTCACACACGAGTTCAGCACAAGTGTACAGACTCCAAGGGAAGTGCCAGCAGATATAAATCTGGGGATTTATGGCACAGACMGTTGACAGGAGAGGTTTGAGCTGCCCAAATTCCAGAGCTGCAGCCAGCACTCACGTCCATCAGACACCAGAGCACAGGTGGCAGAGTGTGACATCTGAGAAGGGGAAATGAGTCCCCACATGCACACTCAACTCTGCTGCATCTGCAGCTAAACAGGTACCCATTAACACTGCAGGATTATTCTGTATAGAACATTAATCTGTGAATTATTCTGTATAGAACATTAATCTGACTGAGAAAACCAACCCAGAGCACACGGGACACAAACACAGACTCATCACTTGGAAGGATTTTTATGGTTGCTCAGTTTCCAGATCRGGATGAACAGCTAAATAAGCTTATGTTACATGATTTAATCTTCCTTTACACACTGTTTTATCCAAACTTGGGAAGGTTTTTCATTCAGAATCTATATTGGTAAGCTGGGTCTCTGGACATACAAGAGGCAGAAGCAGTTAAAAAAAAAACAAAAAAAAACCAACAACAACAAAACCACTGCCCAAAACAATCAGCGAAATCAGCAAAGCTGAAACATTTTATGAGGATTCCTGCAGCTCTGGCTTTGCAGGGGCTGGGAAGATCCTGGCAAAGTCCCTGTGTTGAGACAATGTGCTGACAGAAAAGCAGCTACATCCACCCAGAAAATTCGATAAAGACCAAAACCCTCTGTGAAAAGCTGTATCTGGGCAGGAATTTTCTCCACAGTATTGACAGTCTGAGCAAGCCTGCAACAAGAACCCAGGTGTGAAAAAGGGCACAAATTCACAATCCCTCCTRAATTTCTCTTGCTCTGTGTACGTGCAAATGGTATTCCTCAATTTTCACTTCAGATGTTTTGCAGCACTTAGTGCAGCTCCTGTTCTTCTGCATTTATAGTGCATTTATAGTATTTTTATTCAGAATAAACACCAAGAAATWACCTTGTTCACACTCTAAAGCTTACAGTTCTTCAAGACCTGTTTGAATCTAATCCCTGCAGCACCTTGAAAGCCAAAGCCATGCCCAGGTTTCAGCACTGCACTCTCAATCCCTCCATCCACAGGTTACTAAGCAACCTGCCAGGCAGCTCTGCATCCACTGCACTGCTGCTGCCACCACATCCAGCTTCTCAGACAAAAATACCACAGGCCACCACACTTCTAAAGCACTGGAGTGCTTCTAAAAGCAAGATGGAGAGTTTTTCATCTCATTACAAAGTTTTTCTTATCCCTTCGGAGCAGCAATTTGCTCAAGACTCGTCAGTGGTGCCAAAGGTAAGGACTGAGATCTTCAGTCAAATCAACAAATAAAATCAACAGACCACTCCATTATGTAGCCTTTAAAAAAAATTCCTCAGTTTCATGGATTAACCAAGTTGAGGTTTACATAATACAAAAAAAAAACCAACTTTTTTTAGTGCCTAGGAGCTGGTCTAGCAGGTATCACAGCCACACTCCTCTGACTTCCTCCCCTCACACTTCCCCTCAAATGCCAGCACCTAAAACCCCAGCAGGAGCCCCCCCATGACTGAAAACACTTCTCAGGTTGGCAAAAATAAAYACTTGCATCTCTTTTCTCTCTGCAAACGTATGCTGATTGAGAATGACACCATTTGGCCTGTGATCACAACTTGTAACTGGCAAGAACTCCCACTGTTATTACTTTTTGGGATAACTGCTACCCACATAGTGCCAGATGGTCCTTTCCACCTCTGCTGAGGAGGTGGAGCAGCACTGCCTGCTGTCAGCATTACAGCTTCTTCATTTTTTTCCTCTAAATCAAGGCAGAGATGATGTTACCAGWCTGAAGAGAAAAGAGGGTGGGAGCTCCATTACAGCTTCAGCCTTCAAAGAACAATAGTCCTTTCTTTCATGGGGYCTGTTACACTAAATCCCCCTGAAAACAAGGGATGTCACAGCCCCCGTGCAGGTATGAAGGAAAGGCTGGTGCCAGTGAGAAGCTGCTCAGAARGATTTCAATCAAACACAGATGTTCTGACTGAGAAGCTGAGGATCTCGTGCTAGCAGCTGTGTTGAAGCAGCAGGAAACTGAGTTGGGGTCCCCTAAATAAATCTTACACTGAGGATTAGAAAGAAAAAATCATTTGAGTAAAAGAGGAAAAACCCATTAAGTAAGAAAATGGGGGATATGTCCCTCCATAAAATATAAGTTATCTATKAAACTAAGATTATGTAGAAGCTGCTGGGAAAAATAATCAGCATTAGACCCCAGTTCATACAGAAAGTAACAGATCAAGCAGCACACACAGGATACCTGCCAGAACCCAAATCATTCTGCAAATATCCTCAAATATAAAGCCTCATGAAGAACACCAGGGCCTGCAAGCTGGGATAAGCCAGCAAAATCTGCAGGCACAAGCATCTGTTCTGACCATTCAAATCACACTGTCCTCTTGCATTTGCACCTCAAAAAATGCAAAATGCAGGAGTTTAACAACTCTCAGGAAAGTTACACACACATCCTTCTGTCTCTCTTCTCCAAGCATCACCAATTTAAAAACCCACCCTCACTATTTCATTCTGCTTTTCCCTCTCTCAGAACCCTTCCATACTCTTATCTATCCCATCAAATCTCTGAAGAATAGAAAGTTGTTTATCTGTTTGCCTGCCAAGCTGCCCTCTGCTGARGACTTTCCTCTGGAGCACTTGCAGGAACAGCCTGGCTAAGCCCATCCCAATTATCTCCTCACTCCCTGACCCCTTCTGCTCCCAGATCCTCTGAGCAGAGCTGAGCCTGCAGGAACAGGAGTAGCACAGGGCTCTTTAGGCCTGAAAAAATCAACTACAAACTGACCAATTTCAAATTTCAAGCACCCTAAATAAATAAAAAATAAATAAATGCTGCCATCCCCCAGTCCTGGTGAACTACAGAACATACAGTGATATCTCTCAGCATTAAAAACATGGAACTCATTTCTACAAAAGCACTTTGTACCTTAATCTTCTTGTTACTACCACTATCTTCWCACCACTATCTGGAACATTAAGGGYACCCTGCTATCAAAAAGAATTTCTAGACAGAGAATAATCCTRCATGAGGCAATGGAAGATGAGGCAAAAGGGAAAATAGGCAAATAAAAGGAATATGCACAGGAATATGCACACTCACTGTTCCTTCACTTTCTTCTATTTCTTCATTAAAAAATGCCAGCTTTAGGAGATCTAACCCATGAAGTTCAAATAGCAGAAGCTCAACTTTTAATGATGGAAAAAGGCTGCACCAGAATCTCCCATACCAGATTGGTGAGACAAAACAGGGCTGCTAATTCCACTTGATCAGCTCTACCAGCAAGCAATTCCAGGGCAAGAACACCAGGAGGGAAGGCAGTAAAATGTGATTATTCTCTGTACCTTACACCCGGACATCTGGTGAGAAAGCAGCAGCTTTCAGCAGGATCCACCAGCTGGAAGACGGGACAGGGGCAGGCAAAACTTCCTCAAAGAGCAATAAAAGCTAACAAATTTTAAAAAAAACTCAAGGAAAGAGCAGCAAGAAGGCTTGTCTCCATYCTTCCAGGCTCCGGGGGAAGGCAGGGATAATGGCACACACACTTCTGGTATTTGCATCATTTGCAGCMCAGCCAGGAACAAACCCAGCTTTGAGCAGCCCGGCTTTGATGGGGCACAGTAAAGGTCACAAAGGCTCATCAGATGACTTTTGAGTAACTTCTGTGAAATGGGGCACCATGAATGGGAGGGTTGTGATGCAAGAAAGGATCATTCATCCAGCCCAGGACCTCCACTCCGGACACACCACCCCGATTCTTTCTCATTTCAGTACAAGTGAACAAGTAACGAGCAACAAGTTGCTCCAAGAAGGCTCTGAAATGATTTGTCTCAAAGATCTCTTCCAGCAAAACCCCTTAAATTCCAGCGAGCTTTGCCCTCACCCTGCAGAGCTCCCAGCCCCCTCAGCAAGACGCTCCTCCGGTCACAAAAATGTTCTTTTCATCRAGGACAACTAAAAAACAAACAGCGGGAAGAGCTGAAATGTCAACACGCGTGATTCATCACCCTGTTCATGAGTGATGCCAGTCCAGGAGAGCTCCAGGATTGTTCCCTGCCATGAGCTCACCCAGCTCACATCCCAGCTCAGCAGCACCGGGGCCCCGGCACGCAGGGACCTGTCCCTAAAACAGCAACGTGAACTCACCTGAGCTCCTCCAGAACCTACTCTGCCAAAATCCCAAATCTGTCCCAAATTTACTCCAAATCTTGGGAGAATCCCCCCAAATTGGCCCCAAAATCCATCCAGGATGCCAAAATCCAGAGGAAAATCCCAGAAGTTGGGGAAAAAACCCCAACATTGGTGAGAAAAACTACAAAAGCCAGCAGAAATTGTCCCAAAATTCCAAATTTGTCCCAAATTTACTCCAAATCTTGCGAAAATCCCCCAAAGCCATCCAGGATCCCAAAATCCAGGGAAAAATCTCAGATTTTAGGGACAAACCCCCAACATTGGTGAGAAAAATGACAAAAGCCAGCAGAAATTGTCCCAAAATTCCAAATTTGTCCCTAATTTACTCCAAATCTTGCGAAAATCCCCCAAATCCATCCAGGATCCCAAAATCCAGGGCAAAATCCCAGAATTTTGGGAAAAACCCCCAACATTGGTGAGAAAAACGACCAAAGTCAGCAGAAATTGTCCCAAAATTCAGGTTGCTTCTCCAGTAAAGCTCAATAATCCTCATCCTCCCAACGCAACAGGATGGATGGGAGAGAGTGAAAAACTAAGTTCACTTTCCTGTAGATTTGATAGGAGTTTAATAAACAGACAAGAGGAGGCAGAAATAAAACAAAGGGGTTAGTGCTTGGCATTCAGCCCAGAGCACACCTACCATCTTCCAAGGTGTGCTTTAAATACCTTTTTAATGCTTAGTCATACTTCTAAAAACTAGTTTTGTGTATTCTTGGAACTTTTCTGCATGGCCACTCTTTGGGTGTTTCTTGGCTGTGGTTTTAATTTTAATTTTATCACCTCCAGTGGTCCATACTTTCCTCAGACAGCAGGTGCTGATAATTACTAATCAATAGCACAACAAGCACTATTTCCTCTAAGTAATGCAGAGTTTGTATTTAAAGTGATTGCTTTTTAAATTAATGTAAAAAAACAAACAACTGCATTTTAGGCCCATACAATMATGGGGCTGGAACCATTCTAACCTAATTAGAATTTGGTTTTTCCAAGCTCATAAAATCTAGCTGGCAAATAACCCAGAGACGAATGACCCAGTTCAMTGGATCAAGTATTTGCAGGTGCAGAGAGCTCCAAACACTAATTAATCTGCAGTGAGTGCAACAGGCAGGTYCTCCACCTTCCAGTTAAAATGAAGGTGCCATTCTGGTCTAGGCTGGAGTTTGATTTTCTTCACAGCAGCTCACACAAGGCCATGTTTTGGTCAAAAACTTGAACTACAAGTCAAAACCAAGCAGCAGGCTCAGTTCTGTCACCACTGTGACCTCCCAAAGCCCCTTTCTGGCAGTGTCACTGTGTCCTGTGTCACCACAGAGCTTCACATGCCCCAAGGATGCTGCAAGAATTCCTAGAGGTGGGCACATATTAATGACATTGTGCTAAAGAAAGCACAAAACAACCTGAAATTACTGATCAGGCTGAATGTGAGGGTTATAAACAATGACACGACAAAGGCTGCAAGACTGTGAGTGTTTGTGGAGTGCTAAACATAAAACATCCACTCCCTGTGCACCARAAGGTGCCATTTTAAGGCTCCAGTRCTCCAGACACAAGTTCCTAAATGGCACCGAGCACTGAGAGCCCGTGGCTGCCACAAAGGACAAACCCAGCCGCTCTGATTTCCTCCTCCTGCATCCTCCTCCCGTTCCACAGGTCAAGTTCAGCTTGTTGAGCCAGCAAAGGAATGAGCTCCACAAAACAAACAGCTGTCACTCACACAGCAGCTGCTCCGGAGCTCAGCACAGCACATGGCACAGGGTCCTCAAAAACGCTGCAGAGGGAGAAGAGGGATGAGAAGGCACCACCTCTTCAAAATCTGCCTAAGCTCATCAAGGAACAACACTCCAAGCCATTTGCTTGTCTGGATGTCAAAGGAAATTACCTCGTCAAAGGAAATAACCATTGTGCTCTGAAGAAAATTCATCCTCCAAAGTTGAAAGAATCGATGCTCGCACATCAAAGAGACAAGAAGTTAGGATTTTGCTTTTGAAAAAAAAATTTCAAAGCGGGAGAGTCCTTTTTTTAATAGTGCAAAACATGGGATTACAGGTGTTAGCAGGCTCTCAGCTGATCTCATGTTTAATCACCTCTAGAAAAGGCAAGCCTGGATAAAACATAAGGAAGGACATAATCCTTCTCTTCTTCTAATGAGAAAAACAATGCACGAATTTGGGACGGTCTCAGTTCCACTTTTTTGTTTTCAATGCACCAAGGGGTTGTTTTCATTTTCCTGCTTCCTTCTTACTTCGTTTTGCAGTCTAACCAAAAAAGTAAGATATACTGCTATGAATTTTAACAAGCATCCTGAAATTAAACAAAATGCRAGATTATAAATGAATGAATCCATAGCACAAACAACTTAAAATGTGTCACAAGCAGGCCTGGCATCAAAGTGTTCTTCTGGAAAYATATATATAAACCCACACTTGCAAAACTCAGAGTACAGAGTGTACAACACCGTGCATTTTACATATTTGGGCCTAAAACTATTTGCATTTATGGTCATTAATATTAACAAGTGAGAATTTGCAAGCAGGAAGTTAGGGATGCTTGTCTATAATGTATTAAAAATTCATCTTGCAAAAATGCTCTGCACGTAACAGGTGTGCTCATGGATTTCTCAACAACAACATACACATCTCTGGTATTTCTAAAGGTTTAAGTGAAAGTAAGTCTAGTGTAGGCAACCTGAAATTTAAAACAAYTCACGCAGGATCCTGGGAAAACCAATGGGAAAGACAGAAAGATGAGAACAAGAGAGGAATTGCTACAAGGCAATCAGTACTGATAAGGAGTTTATTTTGTAAAATTGTATTAGTCATCCAGTTACCCTGAGTGTGTAACCAGTAATTCACACAGGAATTACACTGCAGCCCAGTGTGCCCCAGTATTCTACGGGCACAGCAGAGATCCTGAAGGGATCCAACACTGCCTCTCCAATGAAATTGGGGTCAGTTTGGAGCACACAGCCTTTCACTGCGCAGGACRCCCTTAGGACGAGTCACTCCAAAAAAGAAACACGACTCCAAGTAGTTTGTTTACTTCCTCAGAAGCCCAGGAGTCAGAAAAGCCACAGACCTCAAACTGGCTAAGACAGTCTGTGCGGAAGCATTACCATTCTCTTTCCAACAACAGTTTGTTTGCAGAGTCAAAAAAATGAGATTTTGATAGTGGCAAGTGGCAATATATTGTATTTTCTTCATTCAGCCACAGGTTTATCGTGCCTTTCCTAGGTAAACATTCCTCCACACCAACTGCTCATCATCTCAGGTATCTCTCATCATGCAGTAAAAAAGCCTCATGTGACTGTCGCCAGCAAATCCTCTTCAAAACATTCTCACCCAAAGCCACTTATTACCCCAGCTCCTTTTGCCTTTCAAATTCACGCCTTACGAAGGGATGTTTCCAGGGGGCAGCTTTGGAAATTGAGGATTAAATAAGGAACACAGACAACACCCAWCCTTCAGCATTCTGCAGGAACCATTCCGTGCTCCTGAGCGATGCTGCTGCCAGGGTCTCCTGGCCGTGTTGTTGCCCTCCACAGCACGTTYGCACCATTTCTTCTTCCCCTCCCAATCAAACATTGATTTTTCTTCGCTCCTATACCACAGCTACACTGCACCCCCCAGCAGCCCCAAGCACCCTCCATCCTTTATTTCAATTCTCCAGCTGTTTCATCTCCCTTACACCATTCCCCACCTTTGCAAAACCCTAAAAACCCACACCGATTCTGCCTAAAACCAGCTCACCAACACCAGCTCCTCAACTTCCCCAGCGATGACAATCTTGCCTTTTTTTTCCTTCCACAACACCCATCCATCCCAGCGCCGTCTGCCTCATCATCTCGCA
>CADDXX010000812.1:132271-142910 GCA_902810485.1 Alauda arvensis
GGGAGGCTGCTGGCAGGCGGCGGGGCTGTTTGGGAGGAACATCAATGGGAGCCGAAGGAGCAGGAGCTGCCCGGGCACGTCCAGCCCAGAGGGGAGGAAGGAGAAGTAGAAAAAGGGAGAGAAGAGAGGAGAAAGCCGGGAGCCTTCGCTCGGGGGAGCGCGGCCGCAGCTCCCCCCGGCCCCCTCCCCACGGCCCTCCCCAAACCGCGGGGGCACCCCGGGCTCAGCCCCCACCCCGTGCCAGCCCCACGAGGTTTTGGCACGGTCACCCACGGGCGACACGCGGGGGGGGTCGCGGCCCGGCGACATCCCCCTGCCCCATCCGGGGGTGCTGAGCTGGTGGGGATCCCCCACCCCTCGGAGCCCCGCTTTGACGGCGGGGCTTGAGGATGTGAAGCCCGTTTTTAGCCCGACTCGCGGCTAAAAACGGGAGCAAAGGGAAAAAAACCAGAAACAGAAGCAAATTTCCTGCGTGAATGTGAGCGGCGGGGAGCTCGGGGGGCTGCGGGGGCCGCGGCGGGCGAGCGGCGAGCGGCGGGGCGGTTGCCCAAGCGCAGCTTTCCCACACCCACCGCGGCCCCGGGCGGGAAGCACCGGGGCGGCCTCGGGCCCGGGAGAGCCGGGACGGCCGCATTCCTCCGGCCTGGCACGGCCGCGCCGCCCCGAGACCCCCCGCCCCTGCCTGCGGGGCGTCCCGCACCCCCCGGGCCGGCTGTCCCCCTCCTTTTGTCCCTTCTCGGGGACCGCAGCCGTCCCCCCCTGTCCCCTCCGTGCATGCTGCCCTGTCCCTCCCCGGGCTCCCGGAATCGCAGGGAATTCTGCCTGGCCCCCCCGTGCATGCTGCCCGTCCCCCCCCGGGGACCCCCCTGGCTGTCCCTCCCCAGGTCCCTGCACCTCCCGGGGTGGCTCCCCCCACCAGGGACCCCGCAGTTTTCCCCCCCAGGGCACCCCGTACCTGTCCCGCACCCCTGCCTGGGGGTCCGTGGATCTCGGTTTTTTTGGTTTTTGGTTTTTTAGATCTTTTTTGGGGTCTTACACCCCGATTTTGGCAGAACACAAAAGGAGACGCTAAACCCGGGACCTGGGGAGGGGGGTTTTTTTTGGGGTGGGGTGGGGTTCAGTGGCTGCTCAAGGCACCCGGGGGTCCCCCCGGCGCTGCCCCCCAGCCAACACCAGTTCAAACCAGTCGGGAATCTGGGGAGGGGGGGGAGATGGGGGGTCCTGTGGGGGGCACCCCGAGGTCAGGGGGGAAGGGGTTAGAGGTGAAGTTCGAGTGGGGTCCGTGCCCAGAGGGCGCCCCGAGGCCTTTCGGTTTTGAGTGTTTTATTATTAATTAATTATTAATTAATTATTAATTATTATTATTAATTATTAATTATTTTTATTTTATTAAGGTGAAGCCAGGCTTTGCCGCTCGGGCAGAGCGGATGTCCCAGGCCGAAGCTGCGGCCGTGGGGCGGGTGGGGGAAGGGGTAGGAGCCCTCCGAGGGTCCCTGTCCCCATCCCTGTCCCTGTCCCCAKCCCTGTCSSTGTCCCCACGCACGCGTGCCGTGGGGCAGGGRCGAGCCGTGGGGCTGGGACCCCCCCAGCACGAGGTGAAGTCTCGCTGGGGGTGGGGTCTGCCAGGACGTGTCCCCAAGGCCAGCACGGCCAGCGCTGTCCCCCCGCGGGGCTCGGGTGACCTGGGCTGTCCGCAGCTCTCGAAGGAACGTCCCCGGCTCCGGCATTTGCCTTTTCCAGCACAAAATTCCSCCCAAAAATGGGGTTTCACCTCCCGGCGGGACCCCCGGGCGGGCTCAGGACCCTCCCCGATGTCCCGGTGTGGCACCCACGGGGTTTTAGCGGCCGAGCCCGGCTCCAGCAGCACCTCACGGGGGGGCTCCGGCCTTTTGGGGACCCCTCGCTGCAGCCGCGGAGTGCGGGGGGCTGCACCGGGGGTACCCCAAGGATGGGCTGGGCAGGGTCCCACGGTCACGCCGGCACTCGGGGTTCAGCCCAGCGAGCTGTCCCCACCTGGCTCCGAGCCGGGGGGTGCCGGGGGTGGGGGGGCCCAGGTGCGCTTTTCTCTCTCTCCCCCCCCCAGGTGCGCTCAGCCCCCCCAGGTGCGCTCAGCCCCCGCAGCCCCGGGGCTCTGCCTGCCGCGATGGGGCAATGAAGGCTGTAAAACCGGGTGGGGAGGGACGGCGGCCGGGAAACCAGTCCAGCCTGCTGCGGCGTGGGGATCCCGGCCCCGCGCCCCGAACCGCCGCGTCCCCCACCCACCCCCGGGCCGCCTCCCCGGGGCAGGGAGGGACCGGCCCGGCCGCGCCCCGGGCTGGGGGGCGGCTSCGGGAGGTGCGGGGGGGATGGAGAGGGGTGGTCCCCTGGGTACCCGGCCCAGGGGAGCTGTTTGTGCTGTGAAAAGGCTGCGGGGCTGCGGGGTTTGCGTTTTGTACTGGAATAAACGCCGCGTGTTTTCCACGCTCCGGCTCTCCGGCTCCATCCCTGCCGAAGGACGCGGGGGTTCGGGACCCTGACCCCAAATTCTCCCTGTCAAAGGACTCGGGGATTATCCCTCTCATGGGACTCAGGCACCCCGAGCCCAAATCAGCCCTGCCGAAGGGCTCAGGGGTTTGCAATCCCGAGCCCAAATCAGCTCTGCCAAGAGGCTCAGGGGTCTGGAATCCCGACCCCACATTATATCTGCCAAGGGACCTGAGGGTCCGGCACCCTGACCCCAAATTTTACCTGCCAAGGGTCTCTGGCACCCCGACCTCAAATCAGCCCTGCCCAAGAGACTCAGGGTCTGGAATCCCGASCCCAAACCATCCCCATCAAGATCAGGGATCCCGACCCCAAATTATCCCCACCAAGGGACCCAGGGGTCTGGAATCCTGACCCCAAATCATTTATTTCAGTGGACTCGGGTCCGAAATCCCGACCCCAAATCATTAATTCCAGGAGACTAAGGGGTCCGGAATCCCGACCCCAAACCATGCCCACCAAGGGGCTCAGGGGTCCAGCCCTGCGCCCCCCACCCGGCCGCATGCCGCGGGTGGGGCGGGTGCTGCCCACGGAGGTGCGGGGATGCCCACGGGGGCCCGGGGATGCTCCCGGGGGTGCCCACGGGGGCTCGGGGATGCCCACGGAGGTGCTGCCCACGCGGGGCTCTGACCCACGGGACCCCCCTCAGCACACANNGGGGTCCAGCCCTGCGCCCCCCACCCGGCCGCATGCCGCGGGCGGGGCGGGTGCTGCCCACGTAGTCGAGGGGATGCCCACGGGGGCTCGGGGATGCCCAGGGGGGCTCGGGGATGCCCACGGAGGTGCTGCCCACGCGGGGCTCTGACCCACGGGACCCCCCTCAGCACACACCCGGGTCCCCCGTCCCGGCCCCACGGGAGGAAAATTGGCTCTGATGGGTGCCCGTGCCCGTGCCGGTGCCCGTGCCGGTGTCGGTGCCCGTGCCGGTGCCGGTGCCCGTGCCGGTGCCGGTGTCGGTGTCGGTGTCGGTGCCGGTCCCGCCGCTGCCGCCGTGCGGCCTCCGGCCACCGCGGGCCGGGGCGGGGCCGGGCAGCGGCGGAGGTGCGGGAACAGCGGCAGGTGCGTGGGCACGGCGGGGCGCCGCGGGGTCCCGGTTACCGGCGCTCTGAGGGAGGGGGGTCCCGTCCGCGGTGCCGGTTACCGGGGCTGCCCGGGGATGGCTCCGCTCGGTGCGGAGCTGCGGGGTCCCGGGACGGGGGTACCCCCCAGTTCACCCCGCCATGGAGTCCCTGATGTCCCCCAAGTTTCAGGGAGCACTTCATGCCCAGCCCCAGAGCGACCCTGGGGACACAKCCGGGACGGGGACAGGGGGCTGCCGCCCCCCTCGGTGCCTCCAGCGCACCCCGCGATGGCGTCCCTGATGTCCCCTCAGCTCCAGGGACCTCTTCATCCCCCAGCCGYCCCTCCAGACTCCCCCYATCCAGCCCCAAAGGGRCTCTGGGGGCACATCCAGGACGGGGACACATCCAGGGCAGGGACAGGGGGTTGACATCGSCCTCGGTGCCCGCCCTGACCCGGTTTAGGATGGCGGGGCAGGCTGCGGTGCCCTCGTCCTGCGACTGCTTCGTGGCCCTGCCGCCGCACACGGCGTCCCCCGCTGTCATCTTCGGCAAGAACGCCGATCGTCCCCGGGACGAGGTGCAGGAGATCGTCTATGTCCCCGCTGCCACCCACCGCCCTGGGGACAAAGTCCAGGTGAGACCGCGCCGGGGCCAAAGGGGCTGCAGGGATCGGTGCATCGGGTGTCAGGTGACACGAGTGTGTCCCCGCACTGTGCAGCTCCCTGGGAGGGGGTGGCTGCAGGGGACAGAACATTGAGTGTGCCACATGTCACCTCTGTGTCCCCCCACTGTGCAAATCCCTGGGCCAGGGTGGCTGCAGGGGACAGAGCACTGAGTGTGCCCCGTGTCACCCCCATGTGCCAGGGTGGCTGTAGGGCACAGAGCACTGAGGGATTCGGTGCCACCTCCCCGTGTCCCCGCCGTGTCCCCGCAGTGCACGTACCTGCAGATCGAGCAGGTGGAGCGCACCCACGCCGTGGTGCTGAGCCGCCCCGCGTGGCTCTGGGGCGCCGAGATGGGCGCCAACGASYGCGGCGTCTGCGTGGGCAACGAGGGCGTGTGGACCCGCGAGCCCCTGGGCGAGGAGGAGGCGCTGCTGGGCATGGACCTGGTCAGGTGAGCATGGAGAAAAGGGTGAGGATGGTGAGGGTGGTGAGGATGGAAAGGACAGTGAGGATGGTGAGGATGGGGAAGACAGTACGGATGGAAAGGACAGTGAGGACAGCGCCGTGTCCCTGCTGTCCCACCCCCGGCGCTGTGTGACGCTGCTGCCGCCGCAGGCTGGCTTTGGAGCGGGGCAGCTCGGCCCGGGAGGCSCTGGAGGTGATCACGGCTCTGCTGCAGCGCCACGGCCAAGGCGGCAGCTGCAAGGAGGAGCCGGTGCCCTTCGTGTACCACAACACCTTCCTGCTGGCCGACCGCGCCGAGGCCTGGGTGCTGGAGACAGCCGGGCGCTACTGGGCGGCCCAGCGGATCTGCGGTGAGCGGGGACTGGGAGCACTGGGAGCACGGGGGGACTGGGAGCACTGGGAGCACCGGGGGACCGGGAGCACCGGGTGTCCCCGAGCTCCCCCAGTGACCCCTCGGCCCCCGCTGGCGCAGAGGGCAGCCGCAACATCTCCAACCAGCTGAGCATCGGCACCGACATCACGGCCGAGCACCCGGGGCTGCGGCAGCGGGCGCGGAGCCAGGGCTGGTGGAGCGGCGAGGACGAGTTCAGCTTCGCACGGGCTTTCTCCCTGGAGAAGCAGCCCCCGCGCATGGAGGCGGCCAAGGCGCGGTTCCACGGAGGGAGGGAGCTGCTGAGGCAGCACGCAGGTGGGGATGGGGACAGGGACAGGGACGGGGACAGGACAGGGATGGGAACAGGGACAGGAATGAGGATGGAGACAGGACAGGGATGGGGACAGGACAAGGACAGGGACAGGAATGGGGATATCCAGCCACAGCTCCCCAAGGGCTGCTTCCACACCGGCAAGGAACTCTTGTGGCAGCACTGAGGAGGGGACAGGGACAGGGGTGGGGACAGGGATGGCCACCCATGGCTTGCCACGGCTGCTTCCGTACTGGCACCTCCCCAGTTSCAGGGGACAGGGCCTGGCACGGGGACAGCCACCCACAGCTCGCCCCGGTGCTGGCAGTGCTGAGGTGGCCCCGCCTGTCCCCGCAGGTCACATCACGGCAGAGACGCTGATGTCCATCCTGCGGGACAAGGCCAGCGGSATCTGCGTGGACAGCGAGGGGTTCCGCACGGCCGGCAGCATGGTGTCCGTGCTGCCCCGAGACCCCGCCCTGCCCTGCGTGCACTTCCTCACCGCCACCCCCGACCCCTCCAGGTGAGGCTGACAGCGGGGACAGGGATGTGGCGTTCCCGGGAATTCTGCTCTCCCAGCCCAGCTCCTCCCCCTCCTCCTCCTCCTCCTCCTCCTCCTCCTCCAGGTCTGTCTTCAAGCCCTTCGTGTTCGTGGCCGGCATCAGGGAGGCGCCGCAGGTGAGATCCCCGAGCTTCCTGCAGGACCCGGCCAAGCAGATCCCGAGGTTCCGCAGCTCCGTGGATCGGCGGCACGAGCTGTACCGGCGGCACCAGGCGGCGCTGGAGCTCATGGAGCGGGACCGGGTACCGCAGAGCCCAGAGACCCCAGAGACCCCACAGACCTCACAGACCCCACAGACCCCGGAGATCCCACAGACCCCACAGACCCTGCAAATCCTACAGACCCCACAGATCCTGCAGACCCAACAGACCCTTGCCCACCCTGCAATGGGATCGAACTCCCTGAGCTCTCTGATCCCACCCTGGGATGGAACCAGACTCTCTGAGCTCTCTGATCCCTCCCTGCAATGGGATCAGACTCCCTGAGCCCACCCTGATCCCACTCTGGGATGGGATCAAACTCCCTGAGCTCTCTGATCCCACTCTGGGATGGGACCAGACTCCCTGATCCCACCCTGATCCCACCAGGAGCGGGGCCAGCAGCTCCTGGAGACGCTGCAGGAGCTGGAGAAGCAGGGCCTGGAGGGGATGAGGCAGCTGCTGGAGGGCACCGTGGCCCCCTGCCCYGAGGAGCTGGCCGACCTCTTCTTCGACTGCGTGGAGGCTGAGATGAAGTTCTACACCTAAACCACACCCAGGTGGGYGGGCTCGGCTTTTTTTCATGGATTTTTCACGGATAGGGAACCACAGAACATTCCCAGAGCCCCACCCTGACTCTTCCTTGACTCCCAGCCCCCTGGAGAAAGCGGCCAGAGGTGGCCACAGCCTGGGAGGAGGTGCGAGGGGGAAGCACAGGGATATGGGATGGGATTGGGAGCCCTGTGAGTGCYTCCCCCTCATTTCCAGCCCCTCAGGATGGCTGCATCCAGCGGGATTGGGGTGGGAATAAAGACTTTATTCTTTATAAAGAAGAACATTATTTTTTCTTTATAAAGAGCTGCTGCGGGATATTYGGGCTAAGTGCCCGTTCCCTTTGGCAGGAGTCTCCTTCTCCAGAGCCTCGCCTGGGGGCTGGATGGCGCCAGCAGCTGCCTGGGAGCCGCGGGATGGCGGCAGAGGTGACAGCGGCGCCCCGGGTGTCCCCTCTGGGTGGGGACGGGGCTGGCAGCGCCGGGGTGCGGCTCSGTCCTGCGGCGGGCCCAGCAGCAGAGCCCGGCGCTGCCGCAGCTCCTGCAGCCGCTCCCGGTGCTCCTCCAGGCTCTTCCTCCGCCTCCGCCGCGCCCGCCCCGCCAGCTCCCGCTGCACATCCCGCAGGAAATCTGCCGGGGAGGGACAGGAATTGTGTCACTGCCAGCCCCTGACACTGCCGCCGTGTCCCGTCCCCTTCCGGGCACCTCTGTCCACAGTGAAGGGAATGCTCAGCTCAGGGAGCAGCTCCTCATCCTCATCCTCCTCCTCCTCCTCGCTGGTGCAGGAGCCTCCTCCCGCCCCTCCCTCAGCCGCGGGTCCCTGCACGGGCTGGGAATCCAGCTGCAGGAGGTGCGGCAGCGCTGCCACCACCTGAGCCCTGCGGGAAAAAGTGACGGGAAAGGCAAAATTTCTGCAGCTGTGGGATTGGGAGGGGGTGTCCCGTCCTCCCTCAGAGCCTGGCCTGGGTGGAGAGCAGGGATTGACATCCCTGGGGTTTGGAGAGCAGGGATTGAAATCCCTGAGGTTTGGAGAACAGGGATTGACATCCCTGGGGACTGGAGAGCAGGGATTGACATCCCTGGGGTTTGGAGAGCAGGGATTTAAATCCCTGGGGTTTGGAGAGCAGGGATTGACATCCCTGGAGTTTGGAGAGCAGGGATATTCAATCCCTGGGGTTTGGAGAGCAGGGATTGACATCCCTGGAGTTTGGAGAGCAGGGATTCAAATCCCTGGGGTTTGGAGAGCAGGGATATTCAATCCCTGAGGATTGGAGAGCAGGGATTCACATCCCTGGGGTTTGGTGGGACAAGGCTGTGTTTGACACTTGATGGAATGGTTTGGGTGGGAAGGGACTTAAATCCCACCCAGTTCCGGCCAGGACACACATCCCACTATCCCAGYGTGCTCCARACTGTCCTGGRACACTCGCAGGGATCCAGGGGCAGCCACAGCTTCTYTGGGARCTCCATTCCATCCCCTCCCCACCCTCCCAGCCAGGAATTCCTCCCCAGTCTCTCCTCTGGCAATGTGAATCCATTCCCCTTGTCCTGTCACTCCATCCCTTGTCCAAAATCCCTTTCCCARCTCTCTTGGAGCTACTGAAAAGCCACGATTTGGTCACCCCGAGGCTTCTCCCGATTTTTGGGGGGGTTTGTTCTCCCTCTCCTGCCCCACCTGTATCCATCCTGCTGGGTGCACTCRTTCCCTGTCAGGTCGAGGATCCTGAGGCTGCGGGGCAGCTCCTCTGTGTGGAGAAAAGGGGAGCACAGAGGGGAGCTGAGCCCCTCCAGCCAAAATTCCTGCTCCCCCAAACTCCCCCCCCCAGCCCTTCCCTCGCTCCTCAGGCACCTCCCAAAGCACCACTCACCCCCAGCCCCGGGGAAACTGAGGCAGGGGATGTGAATCCCTCCCATCCTGGCAGCCCCATGGGTCCCTTCCTGCTTCCCCACCTGTGTCCAGCACCTGGATGTGGTTGTGGGACAGGTCCAGGGCGCTCAGGTGGGGCAGGAGCTGCAGGTTCTCCACCCTCTGGATGCGATTCCCAGCCAGGCAGAGGAACCTGGAGAGCACAGGGAGGGTGAGGGGGGGATGTCACAGCCCCCTCCCTGGTCCCCAGGGCTGGAATTTGTCCCCTTTCCCCCATGGAAATCCTTGGGAGCAGGAGCTGCTGTTGTACCTCAGGTTGGGAAAAGCCTCCAAATTCTCGATCTTCTCAATTTGGTTCTGGGAAATAAATAAAATAAAAAAAAATAGAATAAAAATAAATAAAATAGAAAAAAAACCCCAAAAAACTCTGAGGTGTTTTTGCTTAGTGTGTGAAAAAAAAAATCACATTTTGGGAACACTCTGGGATTGCTCCAGCCAATCCTGGGGGCAGCACCATGTGCCACAGGAGATTCTGGAGAGGGAATGGGGTGGGGGSACAGGGAGAGATCCCCAAATTCAGCACCCTGAGCAGCCTCACGTGGGTTTGGAAACGCTGGAATTCCAGTGGGGTTGGATGGAGGAGACCTTCAGGGTGGGTCACTGGGAGAAATCCCCCCTGGAGGGAGGGAAACTGTTCCCTTCTGGATAGTGGGGAGGGAGAACAGGAGCAGAACTGGGGGTCTCTGTGCCCCCCAGGAGCAGGGCAGGACCCTCCCAGCTGCCCACCTGCTGCAGGTAGATGCTGTGGATCTCTCCCAGCCTCCGGAGCCCCCCGATGCAGGAGATCCCCTCCCGATCCAGGCGGAGGGTGCAGCTGGGCAGAGGCCCCGCGGATCTACAGGAACACGGGTGGGGGGTCTTTGGGGTGCCCTGAGCCCCCTCCCTGCCAGCCCAGGCTCTGCCGGGTGGGATCCTCACCGGAGCTGCCTGCTGACGAGGCTGTCACTGAGGGTCACTCCTGGGGACGCCTCCTCAGGGGCTGTGGGAGTTCAGAGTGAGGGTCCAGGCCAAGGGTGCAGCCCCCCAGTGTCCCCCCCTGCCTGCGAGGAGCCCCCCACAATGTCACACTCACCCTTGCAAAGGGGGTCCCCTCGCTCAGCCATGCCTGGGGGTCCCTGTGCCCTYCTCGGCTGGGGGAGGCTGGAAGGGGAAGGGTCTGAGGGAAAAGARGGTGAAAAACGCGTGGATTGGGGGCGTCAGGGGGGAGGGGATTGCTGGGATGGGGTCAGGGCTGCGTGGGGCAGAGGGGCTCTGTATCCAGGGGGGTTATGGCACTGGAACTGGGGGGATCAGTGGCACCAGGAGCCCAGGATGGGGATCTCAGAGAGCCCCGGGATGGGGCTGGGGAGTCACTGGGACCAGGTCCCACAGCACGGGGGGCTCTCCGGGACCCCTGAGATGGAACCACGGCAGCTCCGCGGGACCGGGTACCGCGGCTTTGGGGCTCAGACACCCCCGGAACGGCCAGGAGGGCTCACCGGGAGCGGTTCCCCGCGTTTGGGGCTCAGATTCCCTCACTCTGGGGGGCTCAGATTCCCTCACTCTGGGGGGCTCAGCGACCCCCGGTGCGGCCTCACAGGGCCCAGGCCGCGCTGTGCCGTTGCTATGGAGACGGGTGCACCGGAAGTGACGAGTGCCCAGCGGCCCTGCGCTGTCGCGGCCAAGATGGCGGCGCTGGGAAACGGCGGGACGCGATGGCGGCGGGGTGAGGGGACGGGAACGGGGCCTGGAATGGGAACGGGACAGGAACGGGGCTGGGACAGGAACGGGGCTGGGACAGGCTCCGGGACGCGAATGGAAACGGGAGAGGGACTTGGCCAGGGGCCGACGTTGGGAACGGAAATGGAAACGGGGCTGGGACAGGGGCCTGGAATGGGAATGGGACTGGAATGGGAACAGGAACGGGAATGGGAATGGGAACGGGATTGGGAACGGGGCTGGGACGGGAATGGGAGCAGGACTTGGACAGGATCCTGAAATGGGAACGGGAATGGAAACGGGACTG
>CADDXX010000813.1:0-17026 GCA_902810485.1 Alauda arvensis
CAAACTGGAGGTGATAAAGAAGCAGGATTAAAACCACAGCCAAGAAACACCCAAAGAGTGGCCATGCAGAAAAGTTCCAAGAATACATAAAACTAGTTTTTGGAAAAGTATACCTGTACAACAAGGAAAGTATTTAAAGCACACCTCCAGAGCTGACAGGGGTGTGCTCTGGGCTGAATGCCAGGCACGGCCGTGGAATCCTTTGCTTTATTTCTGTCTCCTATTGTCCGCTTATTAAACTTTTACAGGAATGTGAACCTCTGTTTTTCACACCCTTGTGGTTTCTCCCTCCATGCAGGTTCCAACCCTGATGATGGACACGCAGTTCTCGGAGTTCACTCCGGATATCACCCCCATCATGCTGGCGGCCCACACCAACAACTACGAGATCATCAAGCTGCTGGTGCAGAGGCGGGTGACAATCCCACGGCCGCACCAGATCAGGTGCAACTGTGTGGAATGTGTCTCCAGCTCCGAGGTGGACAGCCTGAGGCACTCCAGGTCGAGGCTGAACATCTACAAAGCCTTAGCCAGCCCCTCGTTGATTGCCTTATCGAGCGAGGATCCCATCCTGACCGCCTTCCGCCTGGGCTGGGAGCTGAAGGAGCTGAGCAAGGTGGAAAACGAGTTCAAGGCTGAATATGAGGAGCTTTCCCAGCAGTGCAAGCGTTTTGCTAAGGACCTTTTGGATCAAGCACGGAGTTCCAGGGAGCTGGAGATCATTCTCAACCACAGGGACGATCAAAGCGAGGAGCTGGATCCCCAAAAATGTCACGATCTGGCAAAGCTAAAGGTAGCAATAAAGTATCACCAGAAAGAGGTAAGAGTTGCCTAAATGTGAAGGAAATGGGTAAAATTTCTCGAGTTGCTGGGGGTTTGTTCAGTGCTGGCTCTCAGGTTTGGTTTTTTGTTGTGCACATGGGTTAGTCACAGGCCAGGAGGCTCAGGGCACCTTGGTGACAGTGTGAATCTAATGACAATTGCAGGATTGGGACTTGCTGCAGTGGGCTGTGGCTTCTACAGCACCAATAATTTCTGTCTCAAAGCTGTCTCAAATCCCATCTCATTGGAACCCATGCAAAGAATGGCCTGCAGACATTTCCAGGTCTGCTTGCTCTGAAAGGTTTTCCCAGTGGCTGCTTTTGTGCAGGAGCCCAAAGCTAAAAGGGGTTGCCTGGCTCCTGAAGAAGACTGGCTCTCTCATGGAGTGCAGGAAATGATGCAGCACACAGTTCACTTCCTGCAGGCTCCAAGCACCCATCCAGCACTAACTCAAAGGGGCCAGAGATGTGACAGCAGCTAAGGAGAGCAGGAGAAGCTGGGGACACTCCCAGAGTCCTGGGTCTCCAAATTACCAGAATTTTTGTGGAAACACTCATGTGGTGCAAATATTTCTTCACACCTGTGACACCTCTTGGTCCTCGAGCCATCTCTGTTTTAGGAACTGAGCAGCAATTCCCAGAAATTCAAACTCCTGCCCGTAGTTCCAGAGAGGGAAGCCATACTTCAGCTAAAGGGCACAGAGCCTTTCAGAAGCCCTGCAAATCTGCAGATTTATAAGTTGATTCAGTAAAGGCCATGAACCCCAGGAGAATGCTGACAACAGTTTCATTAGTTGGCTCTGGATTTCCTTTCTCTTTCCAAATCCAGACAGAATTTAGGAGATGATAGATTGCTGTTGGCCGGCAATGTTCCAGGTTATCTGAAGGAGGAATTTAGCTGCTTGGTTGAGGAGCTGAATTTCAATGTGTATCACATTCTTCTGTGTCTGGAGGGTCACCTGAGTGGCAGGAGATCCTGTCACATTCCTCTTTTCATTGTCTCCCCCACATCCAGCACTGACCCAGCGTGGTGTGATCCATGCCAGCTCTCTGAAGGGCTGCACGTGACATCTGAGGTACAAACAGCCATGAGGTGAAAATGCAGATTTCCTTTCATCTTTGGGCTGTTTTGCCCCTCCAGTGCCAGCCCCTCAATGCAAAAAGCCTCAAACTTCCTGGGATCCAGCACTTGGCAAGTTCCTGCTCTCACTGGGCTGCTCCAGGGGAATGCCAGCTCACTGGTGTCACTTTGGGTTGTGTTTCTTGCTCTGTGATGGGGTTGGGTAGCACCACAAGTGCTTTAGGGACAGGGACAAGGAGTTGCTCTGGAGAAGGGCAGCCCAGGTAACCAGGTCAGTGTTCATTGACTCTAAGAAGGAGCAGAGATTTGTGTTTTCCCACTGGCCTGGCAGGGCCACGAGCTCCAGGTGACCCCAGCACTGCTGTGTGCAGGTCACTGCTGACACCCAGGAGCAAACCTGTGGCTGCCCTTGTGTTCACACTCAGAAGCTGCAAGTCTGAAGCAGCTCMCTGTGTTTGAAACGTGGTGCTGAACAGTCCTGAAGCTTTTAATTTAAATTTTTTAATCGTTGCCTGCTTTCTTGACAGTTTTTCTTTCTTTTTTTTTTTTTTTTTTTTTTTGGCGTATTTGACTGAATTCCAAGCATATGGACAAATTCTGTGTTTTGTGACATATTCATGACAGTTCCAGCCTAAAAATGATAGCAAATATGCTCTGTCTTGCCAGCTAAAGTCGGTGCAGCTTTCAGGTGGAAATACTGGTGGGCAGGGGCAGAAGGAATGAGGCTGGGAAAGCAGCTCCTGCACCCTGTCATCCCACCTGGTTCCCCACAAAAACCCTGGAGCATCCTGCAGGGTGGCTGGGGTTTTCTTATCACAGTAATTAGGCCATCTTATCACGGTAATTAGCACAACACAAAACATCAAGCATGATACAAACATCGCTTCCAGCCTCTTAAAAAAAAATGAGAAGGAACCTTTGCCAGGGAGAGGCTGAGAAGTGTTTTTTAATCCTGACTGAAGAATATCAGACTGAGAGGACTTTTTGTGGGGACAAGAAGGAAAATAGAAGCAGGTTTGGTTTTCCTGAAAGACAGTTCTGCAGAGAAAAACAGCAGACTTTTAAAAGTAGATCATCTTGTTCTGCTGAAGCATTTTATGTCTTAATGTTAAATGGGATTGGATTGGCTGGAGAAGCTTTTTACACCTTAACTTGATAAAGATAAAAGTCAAATCTCTGGAAATCTAAGAGAAGAATCCAGCTTTGGTTATTTGGGGGACTTTGGTTATTTGGGGGACTTTGGTTATTTTCTGGGGTGCCAATTGTTACTGCACTTGTAAATTCTTTGTATTCGGCACAAAGAATGTGTAATTTCATATTGATTTCAGACAAATTCCCTGCAGCTTTTTTCTTCTTGAGTGAAATAAACCTGAAAATTTCTCCCCAAAATATGAAATGATTCCATTTCAGCTTCATCAGGCAGATAAGGTCATCTTCAAGATCCTTTTCAGAGAAGCTGTTAAGGGGAAGTGAGTGAAGAGATCTTGGGGTTTGCCTTTAAGAATGCTGGAAAAATCTCTTATGTGGTGTTTTTTGTATTTTGTTTCAGGGTTTTCTTTGTGGTTTTTTGGTGTTTTGGGTTTGTTTTGTTTTGTTTGTTTGTTTGTTTTTAAAAACACCCCCTTGGGAGATGCAGGTTTTGATTTCTCCCAAATGTGACCTGTGCTAAGTATTTAATAAACTGAGAAACGTGTTGCTCCTGAGGAAGAAGACCTTCCTTCTTTGCTGGAAGGCCAAAACAATGGAGAATAAATCTGTTGCTTTTCCTGTTTGTTTTTAATAGCCCTGTAAATCCTAGAAGGTAAATTACTGTTTACACAGAAGGGGAAAAAGAAAATCAATTGCACAGGAAAGATTAAAATGGGCCCTAAGGTAGTTTTGTAGTATATTTTATTGCAGTAAATGGTAAAAAACACTCTGTGCAACGTTCTCAAGCTCCCTCTCCCTTCTCATGAGAAGTGTGGAGTGGTTGTGTAGAGTTTCAACTTGCTGTGGTCATTTCTGTAGAAGATGGGAAGGACTTAATAGCTGTGATATCTGTTTGCATGGCAGTCAAAAATCTGAGGAAAAAATGAGGAGTTGGAGCCAGCAGAGACACATCAATTCTCTCAGTCCACTCCTAAAGAAATTACATCCAAGGATCACAGTAATTAAGGTCTAAGAGACCAGCAGGCTTTTCATGAACGCTCTGTAGTGTGCAGCATTTGTCTTCATATCATTACTTTTGTAGTTCTTTTATTAATGAGTAATTTTGGAAGGAGAAAGGGGACTGAGGAAAATAGGAAAAGGCACAGCTCAGCTGTTGAGGATCACTCTTCACTGTGCTCTGCTGGCACCAAATTAGCTCTGCATTTGTTAATTTGTTTGCATTTCTAAGAAAAGACGGGGGAAAAGTCATCTCTTAGGATGCTGCCAGTCTCATAAAGCCCAGTTGTGTGTTCAGGGTGTGTGGCTGGGTCAGGCAATCAGAGCAGAGGCAGCATGCAAAGAGAATTTTGATGTCCTTTAAGTGTTTTTTTTTTACTTTGCCAATAATGTAAAACAACCCTAGTGTAGCAGTGAGTCAGGTCTAAAAGGGCAGATTTCTGCTCTTATTTAACATTCTGCTGAGCCACAGGAACAGCAAGACAAATTCAGCTTATTCCTGCTTTCCTGCTCTCCATCACAGGTCATTCACATCTCCGAAATGAAGTGGAACATCACAGTAGTGGGGGTTTAAATGTGTTTTTCTGGTGCTGGCAAATAGCTGGGCAGGTTTAGTTGATGTGTCTGTAAGAAGTCTACACAGTGCAAGGCACTCAGGAAAAAACCCCATTATTTTATCTGTGAGTCTATTGCTTAGCACTTCCACAGAATCAGATCAAAGGAGTGCACAGAGAAATTCCTTCTCAGAAACCCTTAAACTCCCCATCTCTTCCTCACTGTGCTCTAATCAAATGGCAGGAGAGGACAGAAGTAGAATTGTTTGCTTTTCCAATTTAAAAACAGTGCTCTTTGCCGTTTTTCTCTTCATGATGAAGCTCCAACAGCTTCAGTGCTTTTTTTATTTATTTATTTTTTTACCCAGGACATTTACATAGACGAGCACCTCCTGAGATGCAGCTCTGAAGTGAATGAATAATCATTCCTGCCATGCTGCATATTTTCCCTCTGTGTCTTGACTCTTGTCAAGTGTGTGGCTGCAGTCAGAAGCACAGCATCCCTCTCCAGGGAGCATGCATAAACCTGGGAAATTTCTGAGGGCACTTCACTTCAGTGCATAAAAAGAGCTTATAAAAATATCAGAGATGCATGAGGAATGAAGTGCGAGGTCTGTGAAAATCAAAGCTCCTTGTTTACCCTTTTTGAAAGCCATTCAGGTGCCTTGATGGATGGCCACAGATCTTTCTTTGCTCGCAGGCAAAGCTCAGTTATTCTCCTGTGGGTTTGTCTGTTTTCTTGCCATACTGCCTGGAGGAATAATGATCCAGGGCTGAATATTTGTATTGTGCTCTTCAAAGGCACAATGAAAAGTCTTGCTTCAGCATGCACAGCTCAGTAGAGTAATAAAGAGGCTTTTGCTTCCAGATTTCTAGGAGGAAATCAGGTTATGAAAAGATCTTTATTAGGGCTGGGTGAGGGAAGCAGAGCTGCTCCTTGTGGAAGCTTCTCTTGGTTTCAAGTGCTCTGGAGCACCCCATGTTTCATAGAGTGTTCCATGGTGTGGTCTGTCCTGTGCCACAAACCTGAACGTTAAGTTTAGGGATTTCAAAAGCTCTGGCTGTCCAAATGTGACCTTCCCTTCTCCAGCAGCCATCCTTCCATTTGCTCATGGCTGTCTGCAGCAGTGTTCCCATCTGGTGTGTGAGCAGTGGCCTGTGCTAAATGGAGCTGTTTTCTCTCAAGCTCCATCCCAGCAGCACTTGACCACCTTAGAAAATGCTGTGTGAGCGTGGCACTGACTGAGCTGTTATCAGCAGCCTCACAGGCAGAATTTGAGGTGGCAGGGAGGGAGATTTCTCTCTATTTGCACCCTTGAAAGAGCCATCCCTGCTGATCACTGTGGTGCATGACTCAGAGCCCCTCCTCTGCGAGCTTGTGCAGTTGCCAGATCTCTTTGTTCAGTGTGGGGAAATTGTCACAGAAATTTAACCTGTACAGCTGCATCATCCTGCTACAAAAATCAGGACATGTGGCACTTAAATCTTAACTCCTCTCCAAGCTTGGGAGAAGAAATGATATCCAGAGGGATCTGATGGCTGAGTGCTTTGACAAAGGGGACTGGAATGTTTGTTGGATGAGCAGCATTATTTGGTACAGCGTTCACGTAACGCCGGGATGTTCTCACTTGATGAAGGTTAGCCACATATTGCAGCTGTCACAGAACTGCACAGCACTGTCTGCTGACAGCAAAATCATCTCTGACTAATCTTGTCATGCTCCAGTTTGAAGAAGCACCCCAAGACTGGGATGTAGGTCAAGGACAAGGAGCTGGATTGCGTTACGGTGACGTGCGGCAGGCAGAAAATGTCAGGATCATCTTTTAAGTCATTTTTGGTGTCTTGTGGCTCTTCCTTAATGGTCTCCTGGACAAAGACAGGAAATATGTTGGGAGCTAAAGAAGTTGCCACTGTTTTAACAGTGTTCAAGAGTGATTTAGTGAGTTTGACAGCTCCCTTAACTTCATGTTTCCCATCACTCTTCTTGCCAGCTGGAGAAGAGGCTTGGGAAGGCAAAGTCAAGGAACAGGACATGATTGATGGGCTTTCTATAGACAACAGGAACTGCAGAGGAGAAGTGATGCCTTGTGTGCTGTAACAGCCAAGTGTTCAATGTTCCCACATCTGAAGGGCTGAAGTGTATTTAGAGTCAGCTTTGTGCCAGTGGAGAAGGGTAAATCATGTTATTTCATACTCTGAATGACACTCTGAAGTAATAAACCCTGGGGRAAAACTGTGGGCATGGAATCTCTCMTTTGGGTGTAGTGATCACTGTTATTTACCTGATTTCTGGGAATTTCAACTTCACTCCTGTGGCTCAGAGAAGCAAGTTCTGAGCCTCCATTGAGAAGAGAACTGAGATTGCAGACTCCTCTCAGGCATAAACCACGTCCATCCCCACATCACACTTCTCCAGGAGGAGTGAGATGAATAGATGGGTTTGTCATGACACCCCCCAGACTGAGCTCCTGTGCAGCCTGACATTTCGAGGCTGTGAGTGCAGTTTTTGTTCTCGTGCTCTCCAAAGCCCAGCTGGCTGAGTAAACCTCCCTCAGCAAAGCCTGTGTGGTCCAACCCAGGAGCAGGAGTGGCCTTTGGAGGTTCCCAAGGAGGTGAGAAGTGTTTGGAGTGTGCTAATCTGCTCTTTAGTGGGTATTGGAGTAAGTTTACTCATTCAGGAGAAGGTAAGGCACAAAGGAGGAGGAATCCAAAATTACACAGTTTCAGTGTAAATGTGTCTCAGGTCAGGAAGGAAGCCAAGGAAATCTAATTTTGGGACTTTTTATTAACCCTGTTTGGGTGAAGTAGGTGTGCATTTAAAAATACTCGTAAATGGCTTTTAAAATTTTCATGTTTGCTTTACTTATCACTTATTTAATGTAAATGTTAGTAATTCACTAGAGAGAACGAGCCCAGCCTTTTACTTAAAAGTCAATACCTTCCCCACTTGTGCTGAAGCCCCTGAGAACTCCCAGCATTCACTTCCAAAATCTGTAACTCCTGAAGTGCTGCCTGAAAGAGCACTCAGGAAAGGAGTGAAAATGAGGAAATGCTGATAGATTTGTCTCTAAACGATTTTTTTAGTGTTTTTCCAGTGCTTCTGTGTCCAGTGTCCCCTGATCAACCCTCGGGAGCCAGGTGTGTTGGGAATTAACTCCCTGTGAGCGTACAGCTCAAATTCAGCACTCTGCCTTTGGAATCCCAGCCCAGACCTCCTGTGTCTTTGTTAGAGAGCTGTGTCCTGGGATGTTTGCTGGGATACATCCCTCAGGGATTTATTTATCAGCTGGAGTCTCTGTCTGTTTGTGGTTCTGTTGGGCTCCAGGGTGTGCCCAGAGGAACCTGCTTTGCTGGGGTGTCTGCTCCAGGAGCAGCACTCAGCACCTTGCCTGGATTCGGTGCAGAATTTACTGCACCCAAACCCTGCTGACACAGCCATCAATACAAACCTGCTGCTGAACACACATTTAAGCACTCTGAGTAGAGGTGGTTTTAATTTCAAGCTTAAAGACTTTATAATTGCTTCTTCCATGGGTAGGTACCCAGGGTTTGCAAGCATCTGTCTTTGTCCTAGGATATGTGGGACCTTTTAATTTAAATAGTGAGGCCAATCCAACTTGAAGGTGTTAAACCCACGACTTTTGATGGAACAGTGGCAGGATTTTAGAGGTTATTCACTTTCCTTTTGTCAGCATTCACCTCACTGCTGAATTTCCAGTTCCCACTTCAGCTGAGTTCTGCTACCACCAGAGAGATCCCTTATGGATAGGAGACCCTTAGTTAAGCTTCATGTGTCATCATCATTTAAAATACTTTAAGAACAGATTAAACTCAATTCCTGCCTAATTTGAGGCCATATGTTCATCTGTGGAGGATCTGGAGTTTGTTTTATTCACCAGCTGAGGGTTGGAGCAGTTTGGGTGGCACCTGGTGTTCCTGAAGGGCTGGTCCAGCCCAGCCATGTGATTTCCTCCAGGGCAGGAATGCTGCCATTTGGATTTCCATCAGTGCCTCACTGCTGCTCCTCACAGCTGTGCTTTTGATGGGGTATTCATCCTGCAAAAGAACTATTGCATCTTGGAAGTGTCTGATGAGGGATGTGGAGTTGTGTAGTCCCTTTCCCCCACATTACACGGCCCCCCCTTCCAACTGCTTTGTCTCATTTCTCCTTATTTTTTTCTCTCCTCTTGCAGAAAGTGCTTAATTAACAGGATGAACAGCCATTAGGTGTTTACCCTCTGCAGCTCACACTTCGGCAGCAGAATGTAAATAACTTTGCAGTCATTAACAAGGTTGAACTTTAAAAAGAAATGCGCTACAAAAAAAAAAAAAAAGGGTTTTCTTATTCATCTCACTGTTTGCAACACTGCAAACTCGAGGAGGCTGGTAATTCTTCTCTGGAACATGTGGTCTCACAGGGCTCTGCTGCAGGCATCAAATCAGGGCACACAGTTTCTCTCTCCTGCCTTGGGCTGGTTTGGAAATGAGGCTCTTTGCCTGTTGCCCACTGGAATTTCCCTGAAGAGCAACCAGCACATCTCCCTTCTTCCTCAGGAGGGCTTGTTCCTGGTACAAATGGAGGCAGAGGGGTTGGTGTGCTGCTGTGCCAGGGTTTAGGCTCCCTTTTAGCCTCACTGTTAGCCAGGGACTGAATGCACAAGAGAACAATTTCTTCTTAAGACTCAAGTGTTTATTAATTCTTATCTACGTTAGTCTCACAAGCTGTGAGTGCTGCACACCAGCTCACTAAGCCCAAAATGGAGCACTTCTCTATCTCTGCCACGTCTTTTCAAGGACAAATCACCCAATTATGAAATGCCACCTAAATTATTTTTACTTTAAACCCAATAACCAATTGCTTGTGGTCTGCACTGTGGACTTCTCTAACCAATCACTAAAACTGCCCAAACCCGTGAAGAAGAAGGTGAAGAGGAAAGTGAAAAGAAGGACTCAGACAATGCCTTAAGTTCTTCATCTTAGCTTACACACATTTTTGTATACTAAAATCTTAAATTTAAGTTTTTCACCCTGTGAGATCACACACTTGTACAAACTCCACACCCACAATCTCAGTGCTCTCACTCAATGTTGGGAGCCTGCTCTTAGGCCCCAGATCAGATGTGGTGTTTTCTTGTGGGTCAGTGCCTGTGAGCACAGAAAACCCAACATTCTCATCTTTTAGGATTCCAGCAGTGCTGCTTGAGTGGAGAACAGCAATGGCATTTCTCCTTTTCACAGGAGTCAGGGATTCACAGGAAATCTGCATCCTTCACTGACCTCTCTAAGAGATCACCAGCCATGGCACACAGGCTGTAAAATCCAGCTGTGTCCCTGAGAACATCTGCCTTTCCAAAGCCTAAATAGCTTTAATTGTGGAGGGCAGCACCATGCAGTGTTATCCAGCAGCCTGGCAGGTTAGGGATGCTCTGTGCTGTTGGTGAGGTCTGACCTATTGAAAGGAGGGAACCAAAGGTCATTCCATGGCTCCCACGCCGTGTTTGGCTCTCGCTGCTGACCTCCCTGGGAGCTGCTGGAGCTGGCTGATAGCAGAACTCAGTCCTGCTTATTAAGACAGAGCCCTGCAGTCCCAAATTAGTGGTTATTCATCTATGAAGAGCATTGGCCCTCACCATCCACAGCGAGAGGAGCTCCAAACCAGGGGCTGCTGGCAGCACTCACCATCATCAGAATGAAGGCACAGGGATGCTGTGCTCAGCCCCTGTGATGTCTGTCAGGGAGCTGTTTCAGCTGCTCCCTGAGGCATTCACATCTCAGCCCATCTGTGTCTGATCCCGAGTTACTTGTGACTGTGAGAGAGCAGGGATTTCCCCACAGATGAGGGGAACTTAATTTCTGTGTTTGACAGCAAGCTGAAAGCATTTAATTCCTGAGAAGTGGAGTTTAGGTGACTTAAAAATATCAGTAAAGATTAGTTATGAAGAAAAAACGACTCTCCATCCAGTAGCTGCTTTTTTTTTTCCCCTTAAAAATATCCCCCTTGGTATAGGATTAGGTGGCAATGAGTGTGATGAACATGGAAAATGAAATTCTCTAATAGCACAATCCACCTGCAAGCCAAATGTGACACAAAGACCCTGGCAAGGCTGAGAGAAGAAAAAGAGAACATAAAAGACTTTGTGCTGCAGTAATCTCTAGAGTGCTTCCCAACGATGACTGGAGTTGCTGATCTCATTTCTTGGAAAGGCAAAGGTATTTATCCCCATTTTTCAAAAGCCAGGAGGGTGAGCACCTTGCTCACAGGTAGCACAGGGGTGTTGTGCTCACAGGGAGGGACTCTGAGCTGCATCTCATCTCCCTGTGAGCTGTATCTTCAGCTGGGGACAGGTTCTACTCAACAGGTAGTGGACAAGGAGAATGTTTTTGGGCTTAACTCCTCCACAAATGCATCTGCAGGTGGGGACCACCCTGGACAATGTTTTGTACAATCACAGGCTTCAGTGCTTGTGTGGTGATTTAACCCCAGGCAGCAGCTCAGCCCCAGGAGCCACTCGCCCACTCCTGGTGGGATGGGGGAGAGAACTGCAAGAGGAGAGTGAGAGAACCCGTGGGCTGAGATAAAGACAGTTTGAACAGGTGCAGCAAAGGCCATGTGTGCAGGCAAAGCACAACAAGGGATTCATTCACTGCTTCCCATGGGCTCAGCCATCCCCAGGGCTCCATCAGGTGTCACAGTGACTTGGGAAGACAAACATCCGCCTTTCCTCCCTCTCCTCCAGCTGAGGGTGGTGCTGTGGGGTCTGGGCTGTCCCTGGGCTCAGCTGGGATCCCCTGTCCTGGCTGTGTCCCCCCAGCTCCTCCCTGGTGAGGSTGAGGAGCAGGAAAGGCCCTGGCTGTGTGCAATCCCTGCTCAGGGATAACTCAAACATCCCTGTGTTCCCAACCCTGCTTCCTGCACTGAGCCAAACCCCAGCTGCTGGGAGGAGAACTAACTCTACCCCAGCCAAACCCAGCATCAGATGTTCCTGCATTCACTGAGCTGAGCATAAAAGCCACCTCTTGGTGACATTTCTTGTCACTGATGCAGCTGTCAGAGCATCCCCATCCTGCCTGTGGGGTGATGCCTTGTGCTGCTGTTTGTGGTGGAGGCTGGAGCCTCCTGTAAAGCATCAATCCCTGGATAAAACACTTGTCAGGTGTTGGAGAAAYAGTGTTTGATAGCTGTGTGTTCTCYTAGCAGAGCTTCTGGTGCAGTGCATCTGCCTCTGACTCTGGAGCATCCACAAAACTGGGACAAAATGCAGGGTTTTTTTTCCCTGCTTTTTGTTGTGCAGAAACTTCAGCTGATGCCAGGTCCTGTCACACACGGTACATTCATGTGAGATGATAAAAGGCTGTGATGCACACAGGAACTATTTCAGTCTGTGGCACATGAAAGGCTTTGCAGAAATGTGAAAAAGCACATTTGGGGTTACTTACGTGGAAAATTAACTTTCACTCAGGAAGAGCCTTGCTRTGAGTAGTGCTGGAGATGTCAAGTTGCTTTTCCAKTTCTCTGCTCTGCTATTKGCAGAGTAGAAATCTCCTTGACTTYATGGAGAAATTTGAAATTATGGAGGATAACAAAAGTTCCACAACATTATCAGAGTTTAAGGGTACTTCACACCTAAAAGAATGTATTTTTGTGTTTTGTGTGCTTTGATTTAGCACTGTGACTCCCAGACAATCTTCAATGAGTTGAGCATTCAGTGGTTTAGTCTGGTCAATGAATTTGGGGGTTTAGTTTAGTTAACAGCACYTAGAAACAATCTCACAAAAAACCCAATAAATTCTTCAGGCAGCACACCAAGGACTTGGTTTGCTTCTTCATTATAATTCAGAATTCCAATGTTTCTGCACACTGGAAATTTTGGTTTTTAGCCAGCTGCACTATTGGAGATAAAAGCATCAGTGCTTACTGATCTTAAATCTGTGATTAATAAGTTGGACTAATACAAGTTAGTAAAAGTCTGCTTTGGTAAGTGCTTGGCCTCACCTTTAATAAACACAGCATTTGGTGGTTTATGACATTAGGGAGTCTGTGTGGTGTGCTTAAATTTCCCTTGGGCAATTTTCATTGAGGTTGAGACCGGCTTGATTGGAAAATTTAATGGCTTTTTCCATTTCCATTCCCTTTTGCCAATCTGCTCTTTAAAGCTGCTCTTTCATGATGTGTGAATTTGTCTCCATTTGAAGAACTAACATCAGATACAACTGAGAAAGCAGATTTTAGAAATGAGCTATTAGGCAGAGAAGAGGCACTTTTAAGATGCTTGCAAGTTGCACAGCAACCAGAAGAACATATAGTCATTTGATTTCTCAAATGACTTTGACTTTGACTCAAGGGAAAAACAGTTCTATTCTCCCCTCAGAGCTTTCTATCATATGTGATAAAGAGAAAACGTGTTTATAACATTTTCTCCCTCGAAAAAAAAAGAAGTTGTGCCTCATCTCAGAGAAGCAGCAGCATCTCCTGCCCTGTGAGTCACTGCAGAACACATCCAGTAACAGCTCCTGATGGGGATCTGGAGGAAACAGAGCAGTGCAAGCTCCTGTTTCTTCCAGGTTTGAAGCACAGAGCACTGACCCTTCTGAAATCAGAGTTAAAACACAGCCAAACACCAATCAGTGCTGGGTGGGTTTCCAGGTTCTGTAGAATTATTTCTCTTACCTGCCCAGAGCAGCTGGGGCTGCCCCTGCATCCCTGGCAGTGCCCAAGGCCAGGTTGGACACTGGGGTTTGGAGCAGCCTGGGACAGTGGGAGGTGTCCCTGCCCATGGCAGAGGTGGAAATAAGATGAGCTTTAAGGTCCCTCCCAACCCAAACCATTCTGGGATTCTGTGATTTTGTSATCACTGTCCCCATATRTGGAATTTTACARTAATATYTTCTCATCCCTACAAGCAGCAGGTCTTGGCATTTTCTGGAGACCATCACCCCATGAGCTACTGCCCCTTTTCAGCTGCCTGCAGGTGCTGCTTGATTCCAAATCACACACTCCTCTGATCTGATTTTCCCAAGCCCTCTGGGGCAGAGTGTCATCGGTTCTGTGCCAATGCAGAAGTCATCAGGAGCTTATTGTTGTAATAACACGTTGAAATCCAGCTTCATAAATGCCAGATAGCTCCCTTGGAGAGCTTCTTTTCAGTGCCAGTTTGGGTCATTCCATGTRTTTGAACCACCCAGTCTGAAAATGGTCTGATTGTGATACAAACAGCCTGTTAAGACACATAAAATACATTACCAAAATCTAAAAATACTTAACAGAAGTGAATGACTTCATCAGAATGAGCAACTRATTTTTCCTTTTGTTTGACCTTGGTTTAGTAATTTTGAACATGGCAGTGACAGTGCTCTGCTTGTTTAGAGCACTCCGAGAACTCTGCTTAAAAGCCCTCCCAATACCAGGCAGTTTTTGTGGTGAGTGAATATTTAAAAGATTTGGGTGTGGGCTAAAGATTTTTGAAGGAAAAGCAGAGTTGCCTTGGTCCTGCAGRCATCTCTGGTCAGTTCTGGGTCTGGAAAGCCTTGAAAACCATGGGGCTGCCCAGGTATCATCAGGAACATGAAGTGTTCTGGCACTGAGCAGGAATTTCATTGCTTGGTTTGAAATCCCAGAGGCTGTTTGGTTTGAGGGCAGCCTGAAGGAGCTGCACCCTGAGCTTGTGAGGTGTGGCCTGGGTGAGATGCACTAAATCACCATCACAAAAAAACCAAACCAAACCAAACCAAAACAAAACAAAAAAAAAAACCCTAAACAAAAGAAGTTGTGCCTCGTCTCAGAGAAGCAGCAGCATCTCCTGCCCTGTGAGTCACTGCAGAACACATCCAGTAACAGCTCCTGATGGAGATCTGGAGCAAACAGAGCAGTGCAAGCTCCTGTTTCTTCCAGGTTTGAAGCACAGAGCGCTGACCCTTCTGAAATCAGAGTTAAAACACAGCCAAACACCAATCAGTGCTGGGTGGTTTGTTGTTTGTTTTGTTTTTTTACAGAGTGAAAGTGAACTGTAGAATGTTGCTGTGATCAAAGATTCCTTCTGGCCTCTGCTTAACCCYTTGCATTTTGCAGCTGCTCTGTTCCTGAACATCCAGGCAGGGATCCCAGTGTGCTGTCCTGCTTCCCACCAGGTGTCACCTGGCCACACCTCACCTGCTTTGGTGTCTCCTGCCAGCCCAGCCCACACACWGCAGCACCCCTGGGAGACATTCTCCCTCTCACACACACACACTCTCAGAGCTTTGCACTTTTCCCTSCTGCCTCAGCCTTTAGTCACTCCTGGGAGATGCTGGCAGTGACTCGTTCCAGGCAGTCAGAACCTCAAACACTGTGAAAGAGGAACGTGCTCCAGCACATGGGGAGGAACAGCTTGTAGTAACTCTGGTGTGCTGTTCTTGCACGAGGCTGTGTGTGTGGCGAGTGGCTGATCTGCATAAGGATGCTGCAAACAGAAAAAAAAAAATTTCTACCGTGAGAAGGAATCAGGAATCCTACTTAGAAAGAGTGGAACTTTTTCCCCTGGATCTCCAAAATATGCTTTTCCAGCCCACAGCCGGCCCCAAACGTTATCTGAGGGTCTCTGTGGGCTCTGGCACATAAGTGAGGGGGAGTACCAGTCAGCAATAATCTCTCTTTCTCTTTTTCCTCCCCAGTTTGTTGCTCAGCCGAACTGCCAGCAGCTGCTGGCCACGCTGTGGTACGACGGCTTCCCGGGCTGGAGGAGGAAACACTGGGCAGTGAAACTCCTGACCTGTGTCACCATYGGGCTGCTGTTCCCCGTGCTGTCCGTGGCGTACCTGATTGCACCCAAGAGCAGGCTGGGACTGTTCATTAAAAAGCCATTTATCAAGTTTATCTGCCACACTGGCTCGTACCTGACCTTCCTGTTCATGCTCCTGCTGGCGTCGCAGCACATCGTCCGGACAGACCTGCACATGCAGGGGCCTCCTCCCACCATCGTGGAGTGGATGATCCTGCCCTGGGTTCTAGGTAAATCCCACATCCCATCTTGCCCTGGGTTCAAGGTAAACCCTACACCCCAATCCTGCCCTGGGTTCTAGGTAAATCCCACCCCTGATCCTGCACTGGGTTTGAGGTAAATCCCAAACCCCATCCTGCCCTGGGGTCTAGGTAAATCCCACACCTCATACTGCCATGGGTTCTGGGGAAATACCACACCTGATACTGCCCTGGGTTTAAGGTAAATCCCACACCCCATCCTTCCCTGGGGTCTTGGTAAATCCCATACCTTATGCTGCCCTGGGTTTGAGGTAAATCCCACCCCCATCCTGCCCTGGGTTTGAGGTAAACCCCACACCCCAATCCTGCTCTGGGGTCTAGGTAAACCCTACACCCCAATCCTGCCATGGGTTCAAAGTAAATCCCACACCCAAATCCTGCCCTGGGGTCTGGGTAAATCCCACACCCCATCTTTCCTTGGGGTCTAGGTAGATCCCACACCCAAAATCTGCCCTGGGGTCTGGGTAAACCCCACACCCAAATCTGGCCCTGGGGTCTAGGTAAATCCCACATCCCGATCTTGCCATGGGTTCCACGTAAACCCCACACCCAAATCCTGCCCTGGGTTTGAGGTAAATCCCACACCCCATCCTGCCCTGGGTTCGAGGTAAACCCCACACCCCATCCTGCCCTAGGTTCTAGGTAAACCCCACACCCAAATTCTGCCCTGGGTTTGATGTAAATCCCACACCCCATCCTGCCATGGGTTCCAGGTAAACCCCACACCCAAATCCTGCCCTGGGTTTGAGGTAAATCCCACACCCAAATCCTGCCATGGGATCTAGGTAAATCCTACACCCCAATCCTGCCCTGGGTTTGATGTAAAACCCACACCCCATCCTGCCCTGGGTTTGAGGTAAATCCCACACCCCATCCTGCCCTGGGGTCTAGGTAAATCCCCATGCGTGCCTCCAAATAATTTGTTTTTTAAGGTTCAGGATGGTGTTTTGGGTAGTAGTGTGGGGCATGGGGTAGGTTTTTAACTATTTTGTGGTGGTTTTTACTATTGTGAGTATGTAGTGTCTGTTTTGGTGGGTTTGGGGTAGGGTGATGTAGTTAATTTGTTAGGTTTTTTTTATAGTTATATTTGGATTGTTGTTTACTATATTATAAGGGTTTTATTTGTTTGGTTTGTTTGATGGTAATATANCCCACACCCCATTCTGCCATGGGATCTAGGAAAATCCCACAAATCCCACACCCAGGAACGCTGAGCTGACTCACACCCATGGCAGCTGTGTGGGGACTCATCCCCCAGCCCAGCATGTGAAGAGGTTTGGCAGCCAGCTCCAGAAAGTGCCCAGAACAGCTGGGCTCCTTCTGGAACAGCAGCTCCTGTTGGCCCAGGGCTGCTCTGCTGYTCTGTGCCATCTGATGTGCCTTCAGACATGACCTGGGTGAACCATGGCAG
>CADDXX010000813.1:19676-41796 GCA_902810485.1 Alauda arvensis
CTGAGCCTGCAGGTCCTTAAAGCTGAGTTGCAAGCAGCACATCAGTGACCACTGCCATATCCTGTGGGCAGGCAGGGGCAGCAGTTTGGGTAATTATATTAGTGATGCACCTGGAGGTGTACTTTGTTTTGTTTTGTTTTATTCAGTTTTGTTTATTTTTTATTTTTGTTGTTTTATTTTGTTTTGTTTCCTCTTCACACATTTCCGGTTTTCATTCAAGGATAATGTCAAGTGGGTAATTCACAATACCTGGGGCCCTAAAGACATTTTCAGAAGCATCAAGSCCATGAAGGAGCTGCCACTTGCTTTTTAATGGGACTTTCAAAAACACTTGAACAGTTCTATAAGAAAGGACGTGGAAGTTGCAGTCAGAGCTGTGTCAGGCAGGTTGAGCAGTCTGCTGATGGATTTCAGAAGCTGCCCTTCACCCTTTTAGCTGCRAGGAGGTTTAGTGAGCATTAGCAAGTGCCAAAAACCATCACCAGMAGGCATTTCAGAGCTGACATGATGGGCTCTGGCCGTATCCTTGGGAACAAACCCCACAGCCATCTCTGCCACGAGGTGAGTCACTGCCAGGCTGCAGTGCCCTGGCTCCTGCTGAGTCCTTACCTTTCCTCACAAATAATCCCCGTGGGCTTTTTGTGCAGCAGGATGCATAAATMCAGTGSCTGAGCACAGAGAATGGATCAGCTTCTCCCTTCTTTGSTGGGATATTCCCAGGTCAGGCAGGAGCTGTGCTGGCATGGCAGGAGCTGGTTTAGAGAAAGTCAGGGAGAAGTCAGTGCTGCCCAACAGAGCAAGGAATTGCTCACAGTGTCTGGGAGAGCAGACAGGCTGTTAGAAACCACACCAAACACAGCTGCTTGAAGAGTTTATTCACGTAGAACAGATTTCAGCTGAGCCAGTTCACTCGTGCTGGTTATAAATAACGTGTGTTTCAGGCAGTCTCCTCGTGTGCATATCTGGAGCCCTGGGTAGGAAACCAAGGACTTTTTCAGCTCTCTCCAGTCTGCATTCCCCAGAGACTTGTAAAAATGTCTCATAATCAGCAGCACTGTGCTTCTAGAAGGGCAGGAGGGATGAGGCATTTACTCCAACCTGCTAATTTCAGATTGTCTGGTGTTACATCATGCTTACACACACAGAGCTTTAATGGCAAAAAAATGCCTCGTCATGGCAATGAACTCCCTTTCTCTCTACAGGTTTCATCTGGGGAGAAATCAAGGAGATGTGGGATGGTGGATTCAATGAGTACGTCCATGACTGGTGGAATCTGATGGATTTTGCAATGAACTCCCTCTATCTTGCAACCATCTCCCTGAAAATCGTTGCCTACGTCAAGGTACAGTAACTTGGGAGAGGGGATTTGTAATGTGCTGGTGAGAGCTGTAGTACACAGGGTACAAACTGTTCAAACCAAAATCACAGAGCAAAGAAAATAGCAGCTTTTCAAGCAGCCCAATTTGGAAAATTCACCTGGAAAGCTTATTATTTTGTTTGGAGAGTGAGCATCCTGCTCATTCCGAGGCTYTGATTAAAAGTTAAATAGATTGTTTGGGCACTGGGGAGAAACSTCTCCACCTTCTGTGCCTTTTGGAGCCACTCAGTTGCCAAAGCACTTTGTTTTCTGTGCTGGCACTGGACCTCCTTCAACAGTGCATGGTGAAAATGTGGCTTTTAAATAAAATGGTAAAGGGAAAACAAGAATGGGGTTACCTGAAAACTTCTAGAGCCAAGCTTTATGATCTGTAGTGCTACAGATCTGGAGATTAGTAATCAGAAGTTTGTGACAGATTTATTGAGAAGATCAAGACTGTTATTAGGAGGCTTCTTTCTGATAATCTGATATAAAGGGGTCAAATTTCTCATCAGCATACAACCTTTGGGCAGGGAAATGACAAAGGAGCAGGCTTGAACACCCTGCAGGTCCTTCCCTGTCTTGTTCCATTTGTGGTGAGAGCACACATCAGAGCTCATCCTCAAAAGCACCTTCCACTTTCATAAACTTCTGATGCTCCAGATGAGCATATGCACAGGGTTTGAAGCCAGGGGATGGCCTCAAGCACTTTYCCTTCTGTCTCAAAGACAAGGCACAAAAGGCATCCTGTAAAATTCCTTATGCAACAGCTCTCTTTGGCTTCAGCTGGAGCTTCGTGCTTGGCCTACTTCTCCCCTTGGTGTGAATCAGCAGCAGCTTCACTGCAGTCACTGAGGTTACTCAGGTGTAAATCARGGACCTGGGATCTGCTCCTGGGCCACTCCTGCTCCTCCCAGTCCTGCAGGGTCTCTCCTTCTGGCAGCCCAGCTCCCAAGAAGCAGGACAAGCCCTTCCCCAGAGCAGCCTGGTTCAGTCCTGCCCAGCARGCAGAGGGGGGAAAAGGAGAAAATTTCCCCAAGCCCATTGACTCCAAAAGGCAAACAGCCCTGCYATGGGGCCTTTGTTAAATCCTGAAGGCTGCAGCCGTGGTGAGTCAGGTTTTCAAAGGGAAAAGCTTTTAAGCTGGCTGCTGCTCCCTGAAGAGGCAGCTCTGTAACAGCATCAAAGCAGGAACAGATTATGTCTTTTATTCTCCCAACATTCAGAAGCAGGGAGGAAATTACAGACTTGAAAGGTCGGTCTTTAAACCACAAGCAATACAAAAAAAAAAAAAAAAAAAACGCTGGGAATGGTAGAATGCACGGAGAAATCTCAAAACGTTAACAAGCTGCTTCTTTCTCACATACTAATTGCTGAGGGTTCCTGCAGTCACACACCAGGATTTAAACCCCCAGCCAAAGCACAGGTCCAGAGCAGGCACAGCTCTGTTTGTGCTCCCTCTGAGAGGCACAGAAAGGGGCAGGTGAGCCACAAACCCCCCTGTGCCAGCACACAGGGAGGGTCTGCAGGGATGGATCTGTTTGAGCCCACATCCATCAAACCCTCTTGGATTAAACCTGGCACATCTCAGGTCAGGTCCTGGTCACTGGAGGGTCAGTGCCAGACAGGTCTGAGAGGGACAGAAAATCATCTTGGGGAGCAGAAAGTCACAGAAGTTCCCTGTGCCAGCCAGTGTGCTCCGAAAATTGTGAGGGTTTATAACCTTGATAGTGGCTTCAAAACATTTTGCAACGCGGTTTGTTATTTATAGAACAGCCCTCAGCTGGAAGAGGTTGGGATTTATGCCAATACACCATATTCTAACACTTCTTAGAACTTCAAAGGATTACAYGGGCATTTAACTTTCTGCCAAATATCAGAAAAAATAAATTGCACGCTGACACTGAATGTTTTCCATCCTTGTTTTTACGTGAAGGCTGTTTTTTTTTTCCCCCTTGATTTGACTGGTTCCAAGACCTGGCTCTAATATTGTCTGATACCAATGGAATCTTCAGGCTAATTATAGGGTAGAAATACTTTCTTAATCAGTTTTCATTTGCTGCATTGAATTATCACGTAATGAGGAAGGGGAGATGTGGCAGCATGGTGTAATTTATTTGTGCTATCCTGTGTGCATCTGTGCTGTGTTTCATCTTTTGAAGAGACACCAAACCAAAGCACTCCAGCCTCCCCAGCCTCATTAGATAACTCTGAAATCTGCTCTTTCTCTGTTACCTGTGATGCCAGGCTGCTCTGAAGATTCTGTTTGCAAAGAGAGGAGATACCATCAGTTCATAAAGGACCAAAATATGACCTTAATGACCTAAATATTGTTTTAAAAAAGAGGTGGGGGGCACAGAAGACCTTTTCCCCATGCCTTTATGTGCAATCTGTGCTAAACCTGAGCAGAGAGCCCTGGGAATAACTGTGCAAATCTGGTGTCCAGGCTTCCCAGTCCCACCCACCCCTACTGCTGGACAGCCACCAAAAATTAACCTCTGTGCCCAAGACCCATCTTCAAATCAGGTTAACAGGCTCRGGCCATGATGTTCATGCAATAAAGAAGAGCTTGGAAATGTCAGAAGCAATCCAGGGTCATGATGAAATGCCTTTGTATCATGTCTCATCTCCTTCATACACAGGGATAGTTTGAAATACCAATCTGCTTTTTGCTGAGCCCTTGGAAAAAATTGGGATCTTGTGTGTTGGACCTTCAGATTTAAACAGAAAGTCTCTGCAGTCTCATCTTTCAGTGTGATATTGGTACCATTCCCCTTTCAGAGGTACCAGAGTTATTTCAGGAGCCCTGAACACGCTGGTTGTGGTGTTAGCTGAGTTATTCCGAGTGCAGTTTTGCCTCTTTACGCATGCTAAATGAGCAGAGACAAATGTTAAAAGGACAATTATTCCTTGATGTTAAATGTCTTTGACTCCATTCTCCGTGCCACTGTCGTTAAGCCAGAGCAGTTACATTTTACAGGAGAACCAGAGCAGTTTTACATTTTRCAGAACCAGAGCAGTTTTACATTTTACAGGACCAGCTCTTTTGTGTTACCTGCTCTCATCTGGCTGCACTTTGCTCAGAAAATGATTCTGCTTTTACAGTCACATTACAAACCCAGTTAATGCTGTAATTGATGCACTCAACTGTACCCAGTGTTTCAGCTGTAATTAAGATCTCTGCTTTAGCAACTCTYCTAAAATTGCCATGACAAATTAACTAATAAGAAAATTAATACGAAGAAAGCCTTTTGGTTCTGGGCTGCTGGCACTTCTTTTTTTTTTTTTTTTTTTTTTGAGATTACATGGGAAGGAAAGCATCCAATAGTTCACTGCTTTTCTTCTTCTCCCTCCCATTGTTCCTGGAATGTGCAGTGTTTATAATGTGCAGTCATATTTAAAGTAATTGGTGAATTACATCTGGAACCTGCTAAAATCTGAACCCCTTTACATGTTGAAAGAGGAGGAGGTTGTGTGTGAACTCATGGACATCAGGGGTCCACAGACTGGGAACTCAAAAATAAAACAAATTTTAAAAAATATAAAATTTAAAAAAATTTAAAATGTTAAAAAATTTAAAGTTTAAAAAACTTTAATTTTTCAGTTTAGGCTAAGAACAGCCAACTTACCCAAAGCCTCTAAAGAGAACCTGGTGCACATCTCTCACCATCAGGGGCTCATCATGTAGCAGGCAGAACGAATAAAAAGCATCATTAAACCTCCATCTCTGCCCTGGCCAAGTCAGCTTCAGCCCTGAAGCCCAGCTGTGAGTCTGACAGCAGCTGAGATGTGAGGGGTTAAAATTCCTTTTTGTGCCACAGTGCCTGGTTMGGATTTACCTGCGAAGGTATCAGTGGGATGGCTGGGAGTGCCTTATCTCATCTCATCTTATCTCTGAGCTATCTGAGAGTGGTTGCAGCACTTTTATGCTGTTCTCTCTCCTGCAGTACAACGGCTCTCGCCCGCGGGAGGAGTGGGAGATGTGGCACCCGACCCTCATCGCAGAAGCCCTCTTTGCAATATCCAACATCCTCAGCTCCCTGCGCCTCATCTCCCTGTTTACAGCCAACTCCCACCTGGGGCCCCTGCAGATCTCTCTGGGACGCATGCTGCTGGACATCCTCAAGTTCCTTTTTATCTACTGCCTGGTGCTGCTGGCCTTTGCCAATGGACTGAACCAGCTTTATTTTTATTACGAGACCAGTGCCTCGGAGGAACCCAACAACTGCAAGGGGATCCGGTGTGAGAAACAGAACAATGCCTTCTCCACGTAAGACACCCTGTCCTTTCTGCTTCTGGGGCTGCCTCCCCTGTCCCCTGTGTCCCCTGTGTCCCCTGTGTCCCCTGTGTCCCCTGTGTCCCCTGTGTCCCCTGGCACTGCACTGACAGAGCCTTCATTTATTCCTTTGCAAGCACCAGGTGAGGTGGGAGTGAAGTGGGGCAGACGTTCTGCTGAGCTCTGCTGGCACAAAGACACTCACTTAGGCCTGGCAGTGAGAGAACTAAAAGCAGAAACTTTTAGTTCTGGACCCAGGAATTTCCCTGCATGATCCTGCAGCTTGGATCTTATTGGGTCTGTGCACAATTTCAGTGTATTTGGGGAAAGAAGTGTTCTTTTGCACAGTAATTGTTTTGCCATTCAGTAATATTCTGAATATTACTGAATATTCTTCAGTAATTRCTGAAGAAAGGAGGGGAAGCTGAATAAAAGTAAGAAAATAAGGGATAAACCTCTTAAAAACAGGTATTAATAAATAATGTGACACAACAACAATGTCACCTAGACCATTTTTATGGATACATGATGTTGCAGGCTTCTCTGATTTCCTAAAACGCCAGCAGAGTATTTTTTTTTTTTGCTGGGAATGCTGGTACTTCACTGAGATGCTGGCATGGAAATTGCTCTGAGGACAGCTGGCAGAGCTGAAAGAGGGAGCACATGCTGAAAAAATGACATGAATTGTCTTGCTGATGTATTTGTTTTAATTACTAATAGTAGAAATAATTATAATAATCAGCCCCCACCCGATTGTTCTTGCTGCTTGCACAGTACTTAACTCACAATGGCAGGAGAAATAAATAAAGCACGGGCTAGAAAAAGGCCCACGCCCTGCAAACAAGCAAAACAAAACTGTTGTCCACCACTTCGTGCTCAATTAAATAAAACTTGTCATGATGCCCAATAACCCTCCACCCTCTGTCAGCTGGAGGCTGGGGGTTAAGAAAGGATTTGGGATGTGTTTCCAACGTTATCAAAAGCAGATGATGGCTGAGGACACATGAAAGGTTGCAGCATTATCCTGTGGGCTCTCTCCTGAAGGAAACATGGGATTTCCATGGGATGGAGCCCATCCTTCAGGAGCAGCATGACCTGCTGGACCAGACATGTGCAGGAACACCACAGGCTTGGATAATTTCCTCATGAGAAAATTCCCATCTCTCTCTGGGGGAAGTGAATGGACCTGCACTGTGCTAATGAGAAACAGAATTAAAGATTTCATTTTTTTTTTTTCTGTTTTTCAGTTGCCTCACATGCCCCAGAAATGTGTTGTGCTGCCCTTGCAGAGGAATTAAATAACAAATACTCCTCCTTGGGCTGCRTCCATCCTGAGGCAGCAGCCAGAGGGAGGAAGGTCTGGCAAGCACAGGGTGTGTTAAAAGGGGGYAAACTCTACCTCAGGAAGGGTCAAACCCACACAGTCCTGTAGGAAATCCTGCCTTTCTCCTGAGCTATGGATGTGTTCAGTTCTGCATTTTGGTTTGGGTCTGCCAGCACTGCAAACAGAATTTTTTACAGATTTTGTTGTGTCAGGTGAATGGAGACAGCACCAGCAGGGTTTGACTGAAGAAAAAGAGCATTGGGCCAGCAAGGAAAAAAGCCCCAAAGCAACAAAGCAACCATCCTGAAGTCTGTGAGAAGGTGTAATGTCATGGGAGCTAAAAATGATCCAAGAAGCACTTAGCAGAAAGTGTGTGGATCAGCTTAAATACAAACCACAATTTCTGCCACCCTAACACTCATTGAAACCCCCTGCCAAGGGAATGTAGCACAGAGAGGAAATTGAGGGGGCTCAGCCTTTGTGGCAGAGGTTTGTGTAAAACAAAATCCCAGTGGGAGGGGATCCATTAGGAGTGAGGTCTCCTGGCAGGGGACAGAACACTCTGCAGGTACTTTTTGTTTGAGGCTCGCTTAAGAAATTTATTTAATGCGTTCTTAAGTTGAAATGGTCGTCATTAACACCCCCAGCACAAGCTGACATTTGGCTGGGGAGCAGAGGCACAGCGTGGGGCAGTGGCAGATCCAGATATTGGATTAGGGGGGGAAGCAAAGGAGGCTGGAGCCACTCCAGCCAGAGCTGGGTACCCTGACTTTGCTCCTGGTTCATTCCTCGTGAAGGAATAAATCTGAAAAGCTTCCAATCAGTGCTCTTGGATTCCCAGCAGCATTCCTGGGCTCACACAGTGAGCTCTGGTTCTGCAGGGGGAGCAGAGAGGACGCCCCTGGTGTGTGTGTGCAGCTCGTGTCAAGTGTGACACAACTCACTGGCACATTATTCCCTATTACTCTCCAACAGCAGGGTTTAACATTCTCTTGGCGAGGGAATTTTCTGCATTGCACACACAGATCATGGAAAAGTTCTATTCCTTTGTGACAGCAGCGAGGGGAAGTCATGAATAATTTAAGGTTTTCTGCTGTGGCCTTGCCATCCCTCAGCAAGCAGAGAGCCTGCTGCTTAGGCTGATTATTGGTAAATGTGTTTAGAGCTGTGATGCTGGCAGCTGAAGGGGGGAGAGGAGAGTGAGGAAGAGGAGGAGGAGTGGAGGAAGTCACAGCTCCCTGTGTCTCTCTCTCTGCCATTCCCCTGGTGCAGGTTCCTGTGGCAGAGGGGGCACTTGCACTCTCTCAGCTGCCACGGAGAGTGGTGGAGCTTTGAGAATTCTTCTGTTGGATTGGGATTCAGAATRCACTCAGCAGGACATGAGAGTGTCTCAGGCACAATTTCCAAAATTCTGTTTCTCTATAGCTGCTTCTCCAMAGTAGTGTGAGCCCCCATGAAACATGGACTGTGAGAAGAGGCTGTGGACCTGCCCTGTCATSAAACACTGAGCATGAAACACTGAGCATCACTGCTGTGCAGAGCTGCAGGAGCCACTGGGTGTCTTTGCCAAGGGCACTGCATGCCCTCCTGTGAACGTGYTTGCCTCAGTCTGAGCCCAAATCACACACCTGGGTAATGCTGTGCATCCAGAACAACACACTGATCACTCCTAGGACTGATTCCAGTTTAATGATGAGAGCCTCTGTCTCTCCTGTGCCTACAGTGCAAGCAGTATTTCTACTCTTAATAGTAAAAATATTATAAATATTTTAAGAAACAGCTACCACTCCACCACTTCTACTAAAGAAATTCTTGGCATTCTATTGTTAATCCTTACTTTACTACCTCTGTTCTTTATTAAGCCTTACAAACAAACTTTGGGACAAAATCTTTATGATTTTGGCCAGTGAAAAACATAAGACACATCCACAAAGTATAAACTAAATCCTCATGTAAGGCATGGGGACACATGTGAACAAATGATGGAGATGATGGGAGAGCAGATTCCTGGTATGTCAAGTAAAGCATCTGAATTATTCATATTGATTTGTCTAGTAGTAGCATTTGAAAACATCTCTTGACCTCAGGCCAAAATGGAAACTCTTAAACAGGCATATAAATGTCATTTTGGGATGATATAAATGGCATATTTTGGAAAGCCAAAACAAAGATGCCCAAACAGAGCAATTATTTGGATTGCTGATTACGCATCTGACGAGACTGCCAAAGGTCACTCGTCTGTGGCTGAGGCAGAGAGAGACCTGGGATGATCTCATCAGCTCTGGGGGGTCAGGTCTAGTTCATCCGTGGAAGGAGGCCTCCAAAAGGAGAGAAACTCTTCAGCTGAATTAATGTGATGATTCTCTTTCATCTGAGTCATTACTGAGCAGTGGTTGCAGGGTTCTGCCAGGGACGCTGCCCGTGGTGGGTGGGAGCTGCTGCACCAACCACCAGAATTTTGGGCAGGTGTATTCCAAACACAGCAGTGTTTTGGGCAGGTGCACTGCAAACACAGCAGTTTTGGGCAGGTGCACTGAAAACAGAGCAGGATTTGGGGCAGGTGCATTGCAAACAGAGCAGGATTTTGGGCAGGGGCATTGCAAACAAAGCAGTTTTGGGCAGGTGCACTGAAAACACAGCATAGTTTTGGGCAGGGGCATTGCAAACAAAGCAGAATTTGGAGCAGGTGCACTGCAAACAGCAGGATTTGAGGCAGGTGCATTACAAACAGAGCAGTGTTTTGGGCAGGTGCACTGAAAACAAGCAGGATTTGGGGCAGGTGCATTGCAAACACAGCAGTGTTTTGGGCAGGTGCATTACAAACACAGCAGGATTTTGGGCAGGTGCATTGCAAACAGAGCAGGATTTTGGGCTGGGGCATTGCAAACAAAGCAGAATTTGGAGCAGGTGCACTGCAAACAGCAAGATTTGAGGCAGGTGCATTACAAACAGAGCAGGATTTTGGGCAGAGGCACTGCAAACAGCAGGATTTTGGGCAGGTGCATTACAAACAGAGCGGGATTTGGGGCAGAAGCATTACAAACACTGCAGTTTTGGGCAGGTGCACTGCAAACACAGCAGTTTTGGGCAGGTGCACTGAAAACAGAGCAATATTTGGGACATGTGTATTCCCAACAGTGTCACAGCAACTGAAGCAATTGCAAGCTCTCAGCCTGTGTTAGATCAAAATGTGGAAGTGGCTGATTTCTGCCATTCCCCAGCTCCTGGTGCCTTGCTGTGCACTGTTCAACTGCTGCAGCCACGCAGGGATGGGTTCCCTGGGCATTCATCCTGCAGACACGTTAATGATGCAGGCACTGATTAAACAGGAGAGTTTATAGATAGCAGCAGCATCGCAGCATGGCAATTTTAATTAAAYAGAATATATTGTGGCTGCTCTTTGCTTGTGTGCAGAGTGGGAAAAGGGAGCTTTGAGTTCCTCAGAGCAGCTGTGCTCACTGGGTGTGGACTGGGCTCTTGGGCAGGCAGCAAATGCTGTTGATGGGACAGTGCTGTCAGGWTGGGACATGCTCACATGCAGTGCTGGTGGGTCACAGAGTGTCCCCAGGGAGGGAYAAATGGCTGTGCTGAGTGGTGTCTCACAATATCTGTGTGTTCCCCACCTGGAGATCATTTCCCACCCCCCCCAGCATCAGGGTAGGCAGCTAAAAATCTTTCCTTCTTTGCAGACTTTTCGAGACCCTCCAGTCACTCTTCTGGTCCGTGTTTGGGCTGCTCAATCTCTACGTCACCAACGTGAAAGCCAGGCACGAGTTCACGGAATTCGTCGGGGCCACGATGTTTGGGACCTACAACGTCATCTCCCTCGTTGTGCTGCTCAACATGCTCATAGCCATGATGAACAACTCCTACCAGCTCATTGCTGTGAGTTACCCCCTTCTCTGCTCGTTGTTATTTCTCATTTGTCTGACTTGCAGCAGGTGGGTCCCTCCTGGGCTGCTGGAGGCTGCTGCCCCCAGTTCCTCGCCAGCAGGTGGTTGGGATTTCTGCTCAGCAGCCTGAATCACTGCCTGTGGAGGAGGCTCTGCTCTGTTTGCAATGCTGCTGAGCTGGAAAAGGCTCATGGGCTGTGCTCTGCCCCTGTCTCCTCCTGTGGGGTAACCTTGCTGACCACCTTGGCTGTATAAAGGGAAGCCTTCCCACTGCTTCCTGATGTTKGGTTTAACTCGGGGGGTGGGTGTTGTGGGATGTTTTTTAATCCTATTTCTGTTTTCTCATGTGAAACTGAGTGTGTCAGGAGCCCAGTCCTGCAATTTCATTTTCCACAGTCTTCCCACTCGAAATTAGATCATGTCATCTGTAATACCAGAGTCTCCTGGCTGTGAAACCATAATCTGAGATTCCTGAGTAATCCCAGGGCAGGATGGATCTGAGCTGAGGCAGCTCGGGGCTGCAGAGCCCTTATCAAACWGAACTTTCATTTGAATGTTCCAAACTGGTTTCTCCCCTGTAATCTCATTCTGTGTACCCAAAAGCCAATCTGTACCTTGGTGATTAAATTTGTCAAYAGACTGGAAGCTAAAGCAGCATGGCTCTGCATTTTAAGGTCAGGAACAGTATGGAAGGAAGCAGAATCTTCCTGTGTGTGCACAGTACTGAGATAAACCAGGGGGCACTTACCCTGCAGCTCTGACCCCTAACAGGATAGCTTTGGAGGCAGTGAGGTGATGAACTCCTGCATCACCTGGGAGCAAAACAGGAGAGGGGGGAGTTTTGTGTCCTTGGCTGGTCACTGGTACAGAGTARAGGCTTCCTCCTCTGCTTTGAGTCATCTTGGTTTATTCCAGAAGATAAACCAGAGCAAAAACAGAACCAGCAGCAGTTCTCCTTCTACTTCATGTCCCAATTCCTGGACAAGTCTCTGGGGAATTGTGTGGGTGAGCTCCTTTCCTGGCTATAGCACAGAGGGGAGTATTGAGTTGTTTTCTTGAACAGGTTCCACAGAGGTTGATGATCTGCTGATTCAAGTGGCTCCGAAGTTCACTTGGTCAAACTGAGCACAGACCCCTCAAATTGCTGATTCTTTTGGACATCTGATCTTTATCATGGTAAAATGTATGAGAAAAACTGGACCACTGCCCTTCCAGATGAGCAGCAAAGCAGTTTATAACAAAGGCATGGCTGCTTTATCAGCCTGTTTCAATGCTCCAAGTGCTCTCTCTTTGTTCACTGCTGCTCCTCACATTCCAGGGAGACCGGAATGAGGGACAGAAAACAAAGATTCTCTCCTTGGCCATATTCTCCAATTCCCTTTCCTTTAATGCCATCGAATGGGCTTGTCACTAAGACAAAGCCCAAGCCTAAGACTGGCACAAGAATAGCAGTATTTGCTATTCACTGGGCCACAAACCACTCATCATTCYTTCCCCTGAATAATTCCAGTGATGCAATGGCACGTTGCACACAATCCCGCATGAATTAGAGGGACCCATCATAACAATGAAGCGAAGGGAAGGTCCAGAGAGGGCTGCTGTGTTAATGGGTTTGTGTCTGGAGCAGCTGGGACTGGCCCCATCACAAACCCTGCCCTTGGCAGCCCCGGGGGTGGAGGACTGAACTCAAAGCACCGAGTTCAGCAGCAGCAGGAGCCTCTGCTGGGGCAAATGACACTGGAAATGCTGCAGGAGGCTTCGTTGTCACCTGAACTGCAGTGGATGGTGAGAGCAGTGACATTCCCTGCCAAGGCAAGGGGCAGTCACTTCCAATCCCCTCCCTTGGAACTGCATTTGTGCATGGCTTTCTTTCAGTGACAGATTTCCTTCGTGTGCCTGCTGAGGGCAAACAGCAATTAATCTCTCCCCCCTCGAAGGAAACAAGTCGGTAATAAACGCTGAGCTTTACAAATGTGGGGCGTTAATTAACCTCTGGTAATCAGGCTGACCCCCTGCTGAATGACAGCAGGTTGGGTGCTGGACTGGGCATTTCTTCCTGCTGGTGTTTGTGTGACATTGGATAAGCGTGGAATGACAGCGTTCCAGGGGAAGGAGGGGACAGGAGTGCTTGGTTATTGAGGGTTCTTGGGGTGAGCTGGAGGTTTTCTTCTCCAGGGCAGCAGCAGGAAACGCTGAGCATCACTGCAGAGCAACAAAGGGATGGGATGAGAGTGCATCTCTGCCTGCTGYGGAGTGCTGAGGACATCTTCATTAATCCCCTTTGTTAATGAGCCCCAGGCACTGCTGCAATGCAAACTGGCTTCCTCCCTTCCTCTCTTGCAGGGATAAATMCACTCAATACACAACAATTGTAGCAGTTGTGCTTCAGGTCAGCTTTTCAGGTTAACACAGTTTGGTTTTAGTTCAAGGTTATTTTACTCACATGTGAATTTCTGCTGTGAGGTTTGAGAAAGGAGAATCTGAGCTGCTCTTCCTTGGCCCKTGGTTGTGTCTCCCCAGGCTGGGGATCAGGGCTTGGTGCTTAATTGGGCACTGCAGGCACACAGYGTGAAAGCACCCGTGTCTGTGGAAGGCAGAGCAAGGCAAGCAAAGAGTAAAACCTCTGCTTCAAGTGGTTCTTGACTCAGAGAAGGAAGAACTTTTCTGCCATCATTYTGTTGGTTTTTTCCTCAGCTATTTCAGACTTCAATAAATACACACTTCCAGGAGTGCCCTGAAGCAGTTTCAATATCGATTMTTTTCAGACAGCCCATTTTTCTCTTCTGCCAAACCACGGTTTGGTGATGGCAGACACCATCTTTCACCAAGAAAGCAAACAAARTCCAAATGCAATCCCCCAAATTTCCATGTGCTTTGTGTGGTTTCAATAGGGGRAGATGAGAATGTTTTATACAAGCAGCCCAGGATGCAGGGGGATGCTGTGCCTCATCTCAGTACTTCCCCAGAGGTGACAGAAACACCATTACYCGAGGATGGGAAGGGGAATTTGTCACAATCACAAGAGGAAGGACAAGGGGAATGATGTGAGAGTGGCCAGGTGGCTCCATCATTTGTAAGTGGCAGAAAGTAACTGAGTGGGTGGTGAGGACACTTTATGTGATGGGCTGTTTCTCATCAGAGCCACTCTGAAATCATGCAATCCTCCTGCCAGCTGCTGATTTTTTTTTTTAAAGTAAGTAGGGTAGTTGGTGTTCCTGAGGGTGCAGGTGCATTTTGGCCCTGGGGGTGCCCTTGGCTGCAGGTACACATGGAATTAATGTGTGTTTTCTGAAAGCCTCTTCCTTGTGGCCACACCTGTGATGTTCTGGGGGTCAGGCAAGAATTARTCACTGGAACTGCACCAAGAGCTCTGGCTCTGCAGGAGCAATGTCAGTGGGAACWGCTATATTGCTRAGAATTCTCTGAAATACGACCTTTYAGATGCCAGTGCTTCACACATTTCCCTTTACAACACRCTGCARTCTTGCARATAAGTTGATGCTGATCATACAGGTGAAAGAGGACACACACAACCACTCCAAATTAAATGGGGATATGATGCATAATATCCTGGATTATGAAACTGCCACCTGGGGGAAATCCAAAGTTAKCTTGGAAACAATGTTATAGGGAGCTGAAAAATGTTTATGTTTCTCTGTTCCTTAATTTTTAAACTCTCTAGTCTGCATAAATTGAGAAAATTCCATGTCTAATATCCCCATTCTTGTAGTCAAAGTTGTATTTATTTTTTTTAGCTGCACATGCCTTTTCTGTTTGGTATACACCTTTTGCTTTGCTATGCAAAGTATTTCTTTCCTTCATTCTCTTTGTTCTGTTTGCTGCTCCTGTTCCCTGTGGCCACTCRGCCACACCAGGGGCTGTGCAGGGTGGGATCCATGGGCTGTGAGCTGGGGGYCAGAGCTGCAGGTGAGTTAGGGGGGTAAAAGGTGCACAACAGCTCTGCAGCACGACCCAGCACGGGCACATTAAAGGGAGATGTGAGCCCTCACAGCTCTCAGATGCTCCAGGATAAAAATACAAAGATGCTTGATACCCCCAGGGATTACTTACACCAGAGTGAGCCTGAGAAAAAATTCCCTCAAACTCCCATGTGTGAAGGTGCTGCAGCCTCGGGTGTGTCATGTGTGATGCTGGAATAATGACTTCACTCCAGCAGGGAGTGTACACTTACAAAATGGGTCCATATCTTGTATTTTGTATCCTCCTGTTGGTTGCTGTGCCTGTTGTTTCAAGCTGGCTCAGCTCAGCTGTTCCTGTAAAACACTGCAGTCYTTAGAATCAAAAACAAATAAGTTTTAAGTGTGTCTCTGCAAGCAGTGTCTGCCYAAATTGGGRCTTAGTTGGCAGGGTTTGGGTTGGRGGAATCAGGGCATTGGGCWCCAAACTTGGGGTGCAGTTTCAGATTATGAAAGTAAATGGAGTGGATTAACACAAGKAGTTAARGAGGAGAATGAAGAAAAGAAATAYTTTGCATAGCAAAMCAAAAGGTGTRTACYAAACAGAARAGGCATGTGCAGCTAAAAAAATAAATACAACTTTGACTAYRAGAAYGGGGATATTAGACATGGAATTTTCTCARTTTTTGCAGRCTAGAGAGTTTAAAAATTAAGGAACAGAGAAACACAAACATTTTTCAGCTCCCTATAACATTGCTTCCAAGMTAACTTTGGATTTCCCCCAGGTGGCAGTTYCAAACTTTCCTTTATCTGGATTCCTCCACTTTCCTGCTCCAGCTGAACTCCCCCAGCACCATGGCAGTAATTGCTACCCAGTTTAATTCACAGCACCAGCAGAAATTCTCTTCCCCACTGTGATTTGTGACCCTTAGGASTGTCAGAAAATGTTCCTCTGCTGGCACGACCTGCACAGTTATTCCCTGGGGGTTTTGCTAAGGAGGRATTTTATGAATCAATAAACCTGGTTTGAAATACAGCAGCTGCCCAGTCCCTGCATGTGGCAGGTTTTGGGGTGCTGGCTGCTCCCCTACAGAGGCAAGGCCAGCTCCTAAATCCAGACTCAGAGCTAAGCTCTTGAAAAGCATCAGGAAATGTTCATCTCACCAGGCCCATTTCAGCAGCACTCATTTGAATTTCTTAGAAATTAAGCTGCTGGTGGTTTTTAACTCTGTGGTACAGCAGGAAGTGGAATTATGCTCTTGTTGTGTTGCCAGCACGACCTGGGATTCATATTCCTTGGAGCTTTTTATGGTGCAGCAAAASAAGGAGGTTCTGGGAAGAGGATGAAATGGCTCTGCCTTGGTTTGCCAGCTGAGTGAAATATCCCTTTGTCCCTCAGTTTTGTGGCCCTGCTGACCAGCACTCACATCTGCTGGCCACTGGCCTCATGCAGGAGCTGTGTTTGAGGTGACACACTCACACCTTCTCTTTATTCTGTGTAATTACCCAGATCTCAATTACTGCACTCCTAAAACTCATCCCTGGCATCAGCAGTAATTAATTGAAATGGGAAATTCTCCTGCACTTATTGCCTTCAGTGACACTTGGACAGGCAGGCAGGACAAGGGGGAATGGCCTTGAGCTACAGGAGGGGGGATTTAGATGGGACATAAGGAAGAATTCCTCCCTGGGAGGGTGGGCAGGCCCTGGCACAGGGAGAAGCTGTGGCTGCCCCTGGATCCCTGGCAGTGCCCAAGGCCAGGTTGGATGGGGTTTGGAGCAGCCTGGGATGGTGGAAGGTGTCCCTGCCCATGGCAGAGGGGTGGGACTGGGTGAGCTTTAAGGTCCCTCCCAACCCAAACCATTCCAGGATTCCTGTTCCATTCCCTCAGAGTGCAATTCCCTGTGAAGAAATGCTGGAGCCTCACTCCCTGTCCCTCCTGAGGAGCTGGAGCCCACCTCTAGAGCAGTGGGATGGATTCCCAGGGCTGAGTGCTCCCTCTGGACCTTGTGGCTGGATGTGGGGGGACTCCCAGCAGGTTTTTATTGGGAAGTGAAGGGAAATAGGTTCCAGCAGGGGTGAGTTGGGATGCTCTGTACAGCCTGAGTGTGAAATCAGCCCTGGAGCCTCGCTCCASACTGGCAGGCAGCTTAATTGCTTTTTGTTAGCAAGCTAAAAGGATTCATTTGAAGGTGTAGAACTGTTTGTCTTTTTGCTGGCTTTGGCCTAATTACACATAACCCATGGACTTGAATCTGGTTGTTAATATTCATCTGGTGTTTGCAGAGCCTCTAAATAGAGGCACTCGATGTGCTCCAGCTTCACACGCTGCATCTTCTGTCCTCACACCAGACAGAGCTCATTCTCCATCCTGGGRTCCAGCCCTGCCACTCCTGTGGGTGCTKTCAGCAGAATCAGGAGGTTCAGCCYTTCTCTTGCTTTTATTCTTTGAARCCACAGGGGTTTGTGTGTCCCTGGGAGCCACCATGGCCAAACCATTTTCAAAAACATCATACTTAAGTAAAAGAACAGGGCAGAAATATTACACTTAAGCAAATACTTGCAGTCTGTAGAGGAGCCCTGGCTGATTTAAGATATTCCAGGGAGTTTGCTGGCATTCATTTCTGGAATTTTCAGGGCTGGGCTCTGGGGATTTTTTGGTGTAGTTACACCCCAGTGCCCTGCCTGCCAGGTCAATAACTCTCTGCCCATGACGTGAGAGCAGCACAGCAAGGTTTGCTCCTGCTACATGATGGGAGTTGAAGCATCCAGATGGAGCCACAGAGGTTGCAGCCCCCTGCATTATCCCATCTTTTATTTAGGCCTGACAAGCTCAATTAGCATTATCTTGTGCTTCTGCATCGAGGGGACTCGTGTTAGAAAGGCAGGAGAGAAAAGAGGAGAAGTGAAAGACAAAAGAAGAATATTACTGAAGGGAGAATAGTGAGATACTAAAAGGGATTTATCTGGGAAGAGCTTTCCCCTGGTTCTGAACAATGGAAACAGCTATATTACTAAGAATTCTCTGAAATATGACTTTTTAGGTGCCAGTGCCTCACAGATTTTCCTTTTGCAACACGCTGCAATCTTGCAAATAAGTTGGTGCTGACTGTAAGAGGATACACACAGCCACTCTTAATTAAATGGGGATATGATTCATAACCTGGATGCTTTAGCTCCTTGTTCCTGTTTGCTGGTCCTGTTCCCTGGGGCCACTCAGCTCCAGCCCCTGCTTTTTGATGGGAGAAAACTCCTCTCCTGAGTCAGTGCTGTCTGCACAGCTCAAGGTTCACTCACAGAACTTGAGCARTTTCATACATTTATCACCTGTCCCTTCCCTCCAGCTCAAGGTTTGTATTTCAATGGTCAGGGCACAGGATTTTTGAATTTTTGAGCCATTACTCAGCTTTTGGCAGCCGAGCTCAGGCACTGCATTKAAGTGGCTGTGCAGAGCAGGTGCCTTGCAGAGGTGCTGGGCACCTGCTGCTCCCTCTGCTGCTCTGACCTTTCCAGGCTCAGGAAAACACAGTCCAGCCCCTCTGCTGAGGAAAGGCACTTTCTGGGCACTCATAAAAGAGAAAAACACTGAAGCATTTGGTGCCTGGACACATGCACAGAGTCGTGTTCCTGCGAGGGGCAGGGATGGGACATGAGGAGCAGCAGCCTTGCTCCCAGCTTGATTCTGAGCAGAATTGGGAATTCTGAGGAGATTTGGGGAGGTGATTTCTGGCTCCTCCAGAGCCCCCCAGGCTGTTCCAGCCCAGTTTCACAGTGTTCTGCTCCAGTCCTCAGCAGGACCCTGTGACTCACAGCCTGGATTTTGGGCTCTCCCCGTGGCTCCAGGCACACGTGGTTTGTCCTTCCCCTTTGAAATGCACCTGCAGCAGCTCAGCTGGAGAAGGCAAGGTCAGACCCAGTGAAAAGTGGTGAATTCTTCAGTGCTCCTYCCTTCCAGGGCAGGTTTGTGCCAGGGAACCATCCTGGCTGTGTGAGAGAAGCCAAGGCTCCCATCCACCAGCAGTGGATGGCCTGGACTGACAGACTGAGCACCCCAAGGCCAGAGGAGAGAGCTGGGTTTGRTTCCTGAGCTTTAGGAATGGTTATTCAGAGAGGAACAGGCACTTTCCTGAGCCCAGCAGTTTGTCCCAGTGTCATGCAGACACGATGCCTTCAGCAGTGATTCCTTCATGGGCTCCTAGAATAGCTTGGGCTGGTTTTGAAGATCAAATCCCCAGCCTGACTGGCTCTGCAGGAAAAAAAAAAAAATCAAAGACAATATTCTGGAAATAGGGCAAGCAGAAATGAGGCTAAGGTTGTTTATTTTTTGCTGTAGTACTAACAGAGCCATCAGCTCTCCAGCCCTTTGGGCTGGCCATGCCTGCTCAGCTCCCCAGGAYGTGTGAGAGGGACTGGATCTTCACCTGGCTGGAGGTAGTTAACATTATCAGCACAGATGCCCCTTATCTCCCTGACCTTCAGCCTGAAAAGAGGCTCTTATCAGGCAGTGATGGAGGAGAGAGAATGGATGGCAGGAAGAACAAAGCCTTGGTGATATCTTCCTCATYGTTTCTTCCTGCTGAGCCTTTTAGAGAGCTGCTTCTCTGCATGACCTTCCCACTGCTTCGATTTATTTGACTATTGAAATAAAAACTTAACTGGGATATGACTGCAGAAACAAAAAGGTGTCAGTTCCCATAATTTAACTGCACTGAAACCAGCACAATTCCCAATTCTCTGTGTTTTCTCCAGTATAATATTCCCTGGCCTTCTCATTAGCTTTGGTTGTTTCCATCCAAGATGCTGGTGGGAGATGAAAAGTATTTGATATATATCTGTATCTGTATGTATAACCTAAATACATCGTGGAATGCAGCACACTGCAAGCCATAATACACATTTTAATTATGGATATCTTCTGCACGTGGAAGCTTTAAATAGCAGAGATGCTCAAGCGTGCATTTTCCAAGTGCAAACAAACTGATTGCCCGGGGCTGGGAGCAGCAGCCAGGGCTCTGGGCAGTGCCACAGCTCCTGTGCCAGGTCTGTGCTGGCACCCAGGGGAGAATGTCCCTGCTCTCTGCCCAGCCTGGCRGGCTCAGAAGCTGTTGGAGCCCTGGAAGCTGAAAATTTTAATTTTTCAGTATTAAAAAGTGCTGAGCCTCAAGCAAGCACCGCATTTGACTGGAGGCCTTGGGACAGGCTCCTGAGATTGAGTGACAGCACAGGGGCTGTGGGTGTGGGGTTTGGTTAGAAGTGTGTGAAGTCACAGGGTGAAAAACTTTAAGATTTTAGTATCTAGTAATGTGTGTGAGCCAAGATGGAGAACTTAGGGCATTGCTGAGACTTTTTTTTTTACTTCTTCTTCATAGGTTTAGGTGTTTTTCTGTAAYTGAGTGAAAARGGTCCCCATTGCAGACCTTTAGTGSCCATCATTGGGTCAGAACCATCAATAACAGAGGTGTCATCTCMTTATTGGGTAAATWGTTTTTTTTTAAAACCTTGAGAAAAAGTCAGTAGTGGCCATTTTGCCAYGTTTTTCTAGGAGCTGTTAGAGCTCATGGCTGTAAATAGTCTGTGAATAGATAAGAGATAATCAATCACCAAGTCCCAACTGGAACTTTTGTTTCCCATCTTGACCTCGGCAAGAACAAGACAAAAGAACCTGCTCCGTAACAAGAAGCCACTCGTGGTTTTCTTTTCCATTGCAACCAAGCCCATTCCCATCATTCCTGAGCCTCTTGGGCCATGCTCCAAAGGTGGAGTCCTTCATCCACCTTACAACAAAATGCAGGTGCTGTGCTGTGTCCTGTTGCCATTGGCCATTCCCAGCTGGGGGGCCTTGGACACTGCAAAATAAAGGATATTTTTCTGAGTTCCTCCATTTCAGTTTGCTCTTTCACAGGCTCTGCCATGTGGGATCTTCCCCCAGCTTCCAGGTTTTTAAGGCTCACTGTCCCAAGGAKGGTTTATCTGCTGTATAAAACTCCTGGTTTGAGGGGTTTTTTCCTCCTCCCTTTTACTCTCTTTGCTTTCCTCACCTAAGAGCCTTGTAGCCGTTTGCCAGACAAGGATAACTCTTGCCTGAAGTCACTTTACCTGCACCCTGGCCCAAGAATTYCCTCGTTTCCCAGTGCATTTATTTATGATTATTCCCTCAGCACCTGCCCRYGCTCCTTTCCTGAGCCCCAATCCCSCTGTGTCCCTCCTGCAGCTGCCTCCTGTGGAGCTGCTGTCCCTCTGCACGCCCTGCCCTGCCCTGCCTGCTGCTCAGGGGCTGCTCCAGGTGTGTTTTCCCTCCAATCCAGGGGCTGGCAGTGCCAGGGCAGTGCCACAGCTGCTCCTCACAGCCTCTGCAGCTGCTGCCCAGGGCTGTGCCTTGTGCTCTTTCATCTCTCCTCTGGCTGTCTCACCCCCCTAACTGCCCTAATTGCTTTTCTTAATGCTAGATTGTCCTCCTTTAGTAATTTTTCTTCTAGTATTATTTTTCTTCTAGTATTATAAATTTTCTTCTAGTATTATTTTTGAGATTGATCCTATTAAGTTCTTACCCTTCGGTATGTCATCCCCAGCTTTGAAAGCAAAGTCATTCGTTGCCAGCTGCAGCTGAATTACCTATGCATTAATTGCCTTTGTAGCTTCCTGATTTTCTCACAGACTTTTTTCTTTCCATGACATCTTTTTCTTTGAAGAATGTTAAGCACCATTTACGTCAAACAGCCTGCTTGGATTTTTGCTGCCTGCTTCTCTGAGCTTGCCACCGAACCCCCGAGCTCTGCTGATGTTATTTCCAGTTTGCCTGGCACATATTGCAGAATTAACAGCTTTCAAACAGCACAGGAGCTGCCTGTGTAGAATTCTGTAAAGCTGAAGTTTCTCCTGACCCTCTTTCTGCAGTGCTTTCTGTGCAGGACACACAAAGGCTGCTTGAAAGCCAGCCCTGATCCATTTTCTGTGCTGTTTCCTGTTCTGGCTTTAGCACAGAGCAGTAGAGAGGCACGTGGAGAGAGAAATACACTCAACAGAAGTCTAATGACTTCTCCTACGCTTTGCAGCATCGCTAATTACTCAGCAGAAAAAGGCTCCTTTGAAGTTSTGTGCCTGGCAGGCAGGCAGGCATCCTCCCTCCCTCAGTACCTGCGAGGTGAATGTTCCATCTTCCTTCCTTCCTTCCTTCCCAGAGGGAAGTGGGCACATCCTAATCCTGTGTGGGGCTGCTCTGGGACGGCTCCAGAAATCACTGCAGCACTCCTGGCTGCCAGAGAGCTCCTTATCCCTCCTTCAGAGGGACTAAGGCACAGACAGCCTGGTCCCCAGGGCATTGTCACAGCCATCTCCATCCTCATCTGACAGGC